>CAUYQV010011644.1:0-58441 GCA_963574575.1 Galagoides demidoff
CTAATTTCTCTTACTATCTAAAATTCACTTCTTACAACCAGGATTACAGTTAACCATTTATTTGCCAAACTGATTAGAAAGTTTTAAAAGGCAAGAATTTTTCTCTTGTATAAAGACTCAGCTTTTTAGGCAACTAAATTATTAAATTTTACAAGTAAGAGACATTTTGTGAAATATAACATTGATACAGGATTTTCTTAATCAGGGTTAGACAGGAAATCTTTATTTTTCAGGCTCAGATAAGCTCAGGAGTCAGATTTTTATTTTTAGGCATAAACACATTGCAGGTCATACCCTTTGAGCCCCAGTAAGGTTATGAATAAAGTAGTTCCAAACATTTTGGAAGGCTTCACTCTGAGTAAGGAGTACATACCCTAATCTTTTCAGATAAAAATTGCAAAGACTTAATAACCTGCCTAAGGTGTGGGATTGTATTTATTCATTTTTTAGAATACCTATTAGGCAGTGAGGTGGGAAAGTCAGGCAAAAGAAGTGGGCAAGTTTGAGAGGAATTAAAACTCTCCTTACTATGTCTGAATTTTTAGCCAGTCA
Organism: Galagoides demidoff; assembly: GCA_963574575.1. Classification (NCBI taxonomy): domain Eukaryota; kingdom Metazoa; phylum Chordata; class Mammalia; order Primates; family Galagidae; genus Galagoides; species Galagoides demidoff. The sequence continues at coordinate 553 of CAUYQV010011644.1, forward strand.
TTACTGCTATTGCCAGCGGCACCCTTGTTGTAAGTGAGAATGACGGCTCAACAGGAAATGTGATTGGATGACAAAATAAATCTACTAACAAGTTAACAGGGCAGGAATTCTGGACTAACCAGGGGATAATATTATTATACAAATTTACCCAATTATTTTCTTTTGACTGATGGCAACTAAGCGTATTACAATCAGGCAAATGTTAATCATGAAAATTCTGAGAGGAAAGATAGTCTGAGTAACAACACTTGGTAGTGGGAAAATGGAGGGGACAAGTTGCCAGGGTCTTATACATTTCCTGGTGGACTACTCTGGGGGGCAGGGTTGGTCGTGCTACCTAATATGAATAATAAGGATGAAGAGATCAATGACTGCCAGGTCAAAGATGCACCAGATGGTGAGGAGTATAGAACACATAAAAGTAAGCAAGGCAGTTTCAGAAGGGGTAAAGTTTTGAAGTGTCCCTTGAAAGAAAAGATCTGCAATCCACTCACAAATGTTTTCAAGACTGTTTCAGGCTGAGACTAATCTTCAAATAAACACTGAACAAATGATATAAAATGATAAGACAGACCCAGGCCCAACATACTCTCACATTCTTATACTCTTAGAATCAGAACCAGAACACGTTTTTATACATTTTTAACAGGCCTGTGAGTGATCTAACACCCCACCGGTTGATTGGACCCCCACTTTTATTTCAATGGTATTATTGGTGACGGGTGTTGACATACATTTCTGGGAGTCCCTGACAGGTCAGTAGGGCTGAAGTTCCCCACTAGTTGGGTCATTCTACCAACACATGTCTTCAAGTGTTTTTGACAAGCTAATGGCAACCCGGGGTCCCTTTTTAAAGTTCCTGTCTTTTTGGCCTTCCCTTGGAGGTTCTTAAGGGTTTTACAACAAATGAATTTAACAAGCAGTTACATATTTTTATGACAATTCATAACAGATAAGCATAACAAAAATATTATTAATAGTTAATTAATGTTTGCAGACAACAGTTAAAAATAGATGTTAAAGTGGCTTACCTCCATTCACAGGTGAATTTAAGAGCCAAGAAGAACAGTGCTAATTTAGAAGGAAAATGGCTGTTGCTTTAAGAAATAAGGAAGACTCTCTCTCTCCTTTTTTTTTTTCAGTTTCAAATGAGTAATTGACTTTGGGTCTTTTGCTGAGAGCTGGGACCTTATCTCAAAGCTATTTGTAACATAGCAACCACAGTGTCTTTTGCAGGCAGAAGAGGAACAGTTTTAATAAACTTTATATTAACTTTTCAATCTCCAGAAAGAGAGGATCTTTGAAGGCCATGGGAGATGTAGAGGATATAAGAGAAAAAGTAAAAGGCTAGTAATTTAATCAGATAATTTGGCAGGGTGAGGCGGGGGACAATGTCAGTTTCTCAGTGGCCTCCCCCTGGGTGAAAAGTGGTTCTTGTGCCCCAGTCACAACCAGTGGCTGCAGTTCAGGTTAAAATAAATTGCACATTGTTATGTTGGCAGACAAGAAAACAGAAATGTTGATACTTAAACTCACAAATTGAAGGTGTACCAGGAAGTAAATAATATATAGAAACAAAAGTGATGCCCAGTCTCAACAGTAAGGAAAATACAGTAAGGAAATCTAAGAGAGTTCCCTAAAGAAGCCATGAAGGGACACTGAATAAAGCACCAGAACTGATAAATTAAATACAATCTTGACTAACAAATGTTACATAATTTTACTAATATATAAAGAGATGAAAACAGGGAACAAAAACCTACCAAGGACTCCTTTTGCTCCTTTTTTTAGATAAAGACTGCAGCAAGGATTAATTTAGCTACAACCTTGCTCTCTATGATTTAGGTGTTTGCTCTCAAAGTTGAAAATCTAGAATTTCTAGTTTCTCTTTGTTAAGTTCATTAGTTTCACTTACAGAAAATGTGCACTTTCTCACTGTTGCTCTTGGTGAATTTGGCTGAAATTAAAAGGTTACTAAAAGAGCATTTTAAAAAATTACCCTGTCTTATTTTGAACAAATTATGGAGGACACTAACAGATAGACAAAAAAACTCCAATACAAACATTATACAAAACAGATAAATCAATAAAGCAAAATGACAACTGGACAGGACAGAAAACACAAACGGAATTCAACAGACAGAAATTAGTCAGATGAAGCCATGCCTGATCCCCCACTCAAATGTCATTCTAGCCATCGTGCTATGAAATCACATTTCACTCTTTTACTTACTCAGTCATACAAAACTCAAAACATATAAAAGACACACAAACCAGAACCAGCACAGCTGACTGCAACAACCAAGACAACTCAATAAAAGACTGCAATGACCAGAACAGAACTAACCTGAAAATCTGAACAGTCCAAAAGACTGCTAATATTAAAATGGTCTAATAAGGAGCTGCAATCATGACAACACAAAAACAAACAACCCAAACCTATACCAGAGAGACAGGGGGACGTCTCCTCTATACCTCAAAAACAAGAATCTCAGGCTGCATCCAGCCTAGCCTATTCCTCCAGATTCTCTAGAGACCAGACTTATTCAAGGCGCCACAATCAAATCATCAAAATGGAAAATTTAGAAACCTGTGACCCAAAAATTTCCAGGTGGTTGACAGCTCCAGGGTGGAGGTACTTCTTTTCTGAGGTCTTCCCCTGGAGCCAACAGCCAATGCTGGGTCCAGGCGGGGGAGGGAGGGGTGGTCTGAGGGTTAGGATCTCTCTGGGGCCTCCAGATGAAATAACCTAGGTGACCTGGAAAAATAAACTCAGACCCACTCAGATGCAATTAAATGGTAATTTATTCTCACCTGCATGGGGGCTGTTGTTCTGAGACAAGCAGCCCTGAAGTGCAGGGTACCTTTTTTTCTCTGTGTAGCTTAAGCAAGTTGGGGGGGGGGGATGAGGTACGTTGCCATTGGCAGGGTTACAGCTTGGTTGTCAATGGTTATGATTATATAACAATAATTGATCAATGGATACATCTTAAATCACAATGGTTATGGTTATACAACAGTAATTAATCAAGCTTTGGTGAGTTTTCCACCACTGTTCATCTACTGAGCAAGCTCCAGTGAGTTTTCCATGATTGTTCGTCTATTGAGAACTTGGGGGTTTTGTGAAACTTGGGACTTTCTGTGCCTCTTTGAATTCTGGAGAGCACAGGAACATGGCTAATAGAGGCGGGGGAACAGGGAGGGCAGGAGGTTGCCCGTGGGGTGGTGAAATGGGAGATGGCAGGGGAACAGGAGATTGCCCATAGGGCGGGGGAATGGGAGAAGGCAGGGGGAACTGGGGTGGGGGGAACAGGAGCTCACAACATCAGAAACAGTCAGACTTACCCTTCTAGTCATGAGCAGCAAAAAGGACAAAAGATAATGTGTACCTTTGAGGGAAAACTCATTAGCAAAAGAGAAAAAAGTGAATAAACCAAAATATGAATAGTTATTTTTCTCAAAGTTTCCAATCAATTAAGTCACTTCACCCCCTGAAATATTTAATGAATAAATGAGGGGCAGGGAAAGGATACACATGTGGTTAAGGAAAATACTTAGAGTGGGAAATGACATTCTTGCACCTAAGAAAGAGTTCAATTAATGATAACCATTACCATATTACTACTTCTTATTAGTATTGATGCTTAAACTTTCAACATAAGAGTATACCTAAGGGTATAAGTGTGCTACTTGGGAAATAAAATATTATTACAAGTAAGTAAGAATATTTTCATTACTCTGTGCAAAATGAATTTGTAGAAATATTTTATTTTGCTCTAATTTCTGGATATGTCTAATGCAAACAAATTCTCTGATCCATAAATGCCAAAATACTGAAAACACTTTTGAGATAATGTATGCAAGACACACGTACATTCCTTTTGTGAGGAGTGAATAGTTGCTGCTTTTCATTCATGTATTATTGTTGTTGAGACAGAGGCTCACTCTGTTACCCTAGGCTAGAGTGCATGCATCATAGCTCACAATAACCTCAAAATCCTGGGTTCAAGCAATCCTCCTGCCTCAGCCTCCCAAGTAAGTGGGACTACAGAAGCTTATCACTGAGTGTGACTAGTTTTCCTATTTTTAGTAGAGGCAGGGTCTCACAGTTGCTCAAGCTTATCTCAAACTCCTGAGCTGAAGGGATCACCTTTGCATCCTAGAGTGCTCGGATTGTAAACATGCGTCCCTATGTCTTGCTACTGTTTTTCATTCTTGAGTCTTATTTATTGACCAGCAAACTAAAGGATTGAACTCGTATGGTTTTCAAAACCTGGGTTTAGTTTTTGAGACTAAATAATTGGAAACATTTTAAGGTTGGTGGAAGTTTACCCATGTTGGTAGAATACCTACTTTTTTCCGAGAACATTATATATAATAGCTCATGTTATTCTCATGTTAACGTTATTAATTAGGTCTTATTTTCTCCTTTTCATGGAAAATGCAGTTGAGGCCAGAAAGTCAAATAATATGTACAATGTCATGCAAATTATATAAGAAAACAATTCAAGTCCATATATGTCTTATTCTAAGCCCCATGAGGTTCTCTGAAGAGTTACAGCCCTCCACACTCAGACATGGTAGTTTAGCCTCATGTACTCCCCAAGGAATGTGGCCCTAAGATGAAATTCCCTTACTCTGAGGACATGCCCAGGTCTGCAGAAAAGCAGAAAATTATGGTTCTCAGAAAGGAATATGCCGGAGGGCCACATCAGGTTGTAGCTGGGGGCTGAACACCTGTCCAGGCACTGGGCCGTTGTACTCTGTTCCTTTAAATGGACTAATGGAACAGACAGCCTTGCACCCTTGTGGTTTAGCCCCAAGCAAAATGTTCTCAATTTGTATCAATTGTCTATATGCTCAGCAGTAATTTGCTGAATTGGAATTTTTATGTCAGTTTCCATGATTTCACCTCACTTTCTTAATTGCTTGTTATTTTAAACTTTTATTGGATGTTTTAGAGTATATGAGATAATTAATAAAGATAGGTAGTTACTGAGTACTGGAGCAAGACTCAGTCTCCCTTTCATGCTATTCATTTTGCCTGCAGTGCTTTCCTCTGCTTCATGATCAGTTAGCCCCGAGAACAGCAACAGTTCTCACAATGACTGCTGTCTTTGTCTGTCTACAACTTAACAAGTCAGTCTTCTGCCTTATTGGAATTATTAGATGTCATTACTGTGCTTATCAGATTACATTTCAAATATAAAATTCTATGCCTCTATTCTATGCCTTGCTCAAATTATGTTATTTCTTATAATCATGTGCACTAAAGCTACTGGCAAATTTTAAGTTTAAAGACATCATTATAGACTTAATTATTTTATTATGTGTTTTTGTTCATTTAATTGCCTAATGAGTAGGACAAATTAATAGCATGGAATGGAAAACCAAATACTGCATGATCTCACTTATAAATGGGAGTTAAGCTACAGAATTCAGGGACTCCCAGGGTGATACAGTAGATGGTAGAGACTCAGAAAAGAGGCAGATGGAAGGGGGTGGAAAAAGTACTTATCAGGTACAACATACACTATTTGGTAGAAGGGAACACTAGAAAACCAGACGTCATCATTATGAAATTCATCCATGTAACCAAAACCACTTGTGCCCCTAAATCTATAAACCATAAGTTTATAGAAGGTATTTAAATTCACTGGGGTTGGACAACATGTTGGTGCTTCTTTGAATGATTGAAATTATTAGAAATTACAGTATTTCTTATTTGAGAGATGTTTTAGGGGTCAATAATCCTAAAATTTTCAAAATTTTATCAATTCTAAGTTTTAAAAAATATGACTGTCAATCTTATAATAATAATGCATAAAACTTAGAAAAATACACATTTAGTTGGTTTAAATTTCACAGCACTCTGTAAGTATTATTGTCTTCAACAGTGATAAAACTGAAGCTAAAAGATGGTAAGTGGCACTTCCAAAGTCATACACCTAATGAATAGCATATTTAAGGCTTGAACCTAGTTTATTATGACTTGTAGTTTGTTTTACACTGCAAGCTCCTTCTATGCCACAGGCAGAACAGAACTATATGACTATCTGGACTCCAGACCTGATCAAGGCCACGTTCTGACTAAGATAAGGTATGCCCTCAATAACATGACCCTCAATATTCTTTGGAAACATAAACTATTACATGATGGTCCAACATTTCTATAAAAGTTCATTGATAAAAATAGGCTTTTGGGGTATTTCTTCTAGATTTATAAGAATGGCAATGCATTATTTCAACTTATTTCCATTAATTTCATATTAACTTCATTAAGATAATGCAAAAGCCTGGTCATGTAATAGATTCTTTTCAAAGACTAAAAATATGTGATGTCTATTTTTCTGGTATTCTCTTCTAAAAACTCCAGTGTTAATGGGAGTACAGAGTTCAGTGTAAATAAAAATACCTGAAATGTTTACATAATATATTGAAAATCATTTGCATCATTGATGCCACATAAAATATTCTTTTTCAAGCCTTTTTTTTATATTTTTAGTATAATAGTTCAGAAAAGGTGGCCTTTGTTATCACAAGGCCAGGTTTTGAAAACCACTTTCTTTCTTTCTTTCTTTTTTTTTTTATTAAATCATCATTGTGTACATGAATGCAGTTATGGGGTACAATGTGCTGGTTCTATATACAATTTGAAATATTTTCATCAAACTGGTTAATATAGCCTTCACGGCATTTTTTCAGTTATTGTGTTAAGGCATTGATATTCTACATTTAGTAAGTTTCACATGTACCCCTGTAAGATGCACTGTAGGTGTGGTCCCACCAATTACCCTCCCTCCACCATCCTCCCCTCACCCCGCCCCTCCCTTTCCCCATATTCTTGGGCTATAACTTTCATATGGAAGCTATAAATTAGTTTCATAGTAGGGCTGAGTACATTTTTCTTCCATTCTTGAGATACTTTTCTCGCTTTCATATGGAAGCTATAAATTAGTTACATAGTAGGACTGAATACATTTTTCTTCCATTCTTGAGATACTTTGCTAAGAAGAATATGTTCTAGCTCTATCCATGTAAACATGAAAGAGGTAAAGTCTCCATCTTTCATTAAGGCTGCATAATATTCCATGGTGTACATATACCACAGTTTATCTTAACATGAAGGGCTGAGATCTGGCGGCAAGGACACCTACAGAAGAAGGGATTCACTGCTGTGAACCAATGTGAAAATACCCCCGGCTCAACCACACAGAATTCCCGTGAAAAAGGGGATTTTGCCCTAAACCAATTGTTATTAATGTGACCATTTCTAAAGGAAGAGAAAAAAAAAAGACAGGAAACTCTCTCAACTCATGTAAGTTCTACTGAATTCACGAAGATATATATTTTATGTGAGATACTAGAGAGAACCAAATTGGATAGAAAGAGTAGTGGGCAGGGTGAAGTATACACAAGATATGAAGATATGTGGGGATAGGTCTTGATGCAAGAGTTCCCAAATATGTAGAAAAATGAGAAAGCACAGTTCCACTGCTCACGAACTTGGCTTCTCTCCAGGCTCCTCAGTCTGCTGAACGACAAAATTTACTATGTGAATATACATGGTGCTGCCCCCAACTTAAGCGTGCCTGGGAATGCAGGGATATCCCCTAAGGCACTACCAAGAATGAGAAATCAAATAGGTCCCCAACGTAAAATTAAAAAAAGCTTCTCAACACAAAAGAAATAAACATAACATACAAAAGATTGAAGAATCATACACTTTGGAGAAGATTTATCACAAGAGAAAGACAAAAGTTTAATGTATCCTCAAAGTAATGGCTCAAAAGACAAACTTGCTGAGAAGCAGGTAATGAGGCAAAAAATTGAGATAAAAGGAATCTTGTAAAGAATAAGCAAGCAAAAAAAAAAAAAAAGAATAAGCATGCAAATAATTCCTCTGCTAAATTTAAAACTGCATGAAAAGTAGAAAAGGAGAGAATTATCCCTGACTTAAACAGATTAGTAAATTAGGATAGTGGTTTCCTAACCTACATGATCATTAAAAATACCCAGGGGAGAGACCCTTATGAAGTATACATTCTTAGGGTCAAATGTGGGAGATTTTGATTTAGTAAGGCCTTGGGTGAAGCTAAGAAATCTGGATTTATAAAAATTCCCTGAAATGATTCTAAAAATTAATCCAGTTTAGAAACTAGTGAGCACAAACTTGAGAAATCTATCAGAGTTCAGTGGGAGAAAAAAGCCAAGTGAAAATGATTAAAGAGAGACAGTGAGCTGGGTGTATGGGCCCAGTATATGAAAACAGTACAATGTACCCCATGTTTGCATTAATGTATACAGCTATCAATTAATAAAAAAAAAGCAGCACCTGCCTCGGGGAGCAAACGTGGGAGCAGTGGGAGCCTAGGCAGCAGAAACAACTGCAGAAATATATATGGGAGAAAACTTCCCTACAGTGAAAAAACATCTCTAGTTTAAAAGGTTTCTCTGTAGACTTAATGAACATTGATAAACATGTAGAGCCAATGAATATTAATATAAAAAGATACTTTCCAAAATCTTGGACAAAGAAACTTATCTGGTACAAAATAAATGATGCCAATGACATTTGCTTGGTGTTTAGGTGGAATGGCTAGTCTATGATTCCTAAATTCTATTATCTGCCCAAGCTGTCAGTAAATAGAAAGCAGAACAAAATTGTTTGGGCTTTCTCATCCAAGGGGCCCCCGGAAAGTGCTATGTTTTTCCCAAATAACCATAAGTGTATGCAGTGATGTCACGATTATGTCACTGTTGCTTGGTGCGTACTTTGCCACTATTGTTCCCCCGGGTATATAAGTGTACGCTGTCTGCTTGTGCCGACTTTCTGAGCTAGCTCATCTGCCACATGAGCTGAATAAAGCATGTTGTATCTGCCCTTGGTGTCTAAGCCCCGTTCTGGCCCATGTGAATTAGAACATCAACACTCCATCAGTAAAGACAGAGAAGACACCTGCAGTCAGGAAAGGGCTCTAGAATGTTGATGTTTTCTATGGTAACTGAGATTAACCAAAGACGGGGACACTGAGGAAAGCAAACACTTTCTAAGGAAAGCAAACATTTTTAAATAACACGTTCTAAGTGGTTCTCAACCTTCCTAAGGCTGCGATGTATTGTTACAAAGGGGTCACCACCCACAGGTTGAGAATGGCTGTTCCAAGGAGAATGTAACTAAGAGGTCCAAATACAAGAGAACCAACAGTTCAACTATTACAAACTAGACAAAAATCTCAAAGTAGAATATCAAAAATTGGGATGCTGGGACCACATTTAGGAAATGTCCTCTCTTACTGGTGCATAGCATGAATCAGTGGATTGCCTCATTCTTCACGTTAATCATTTGAGAAACATAGGTTTCGAACATAGATTTTGAATATGCATCATTATTAAAAAATTTGCTAGTAACTCTTGGAGAAACTTGAAATAGGTATTATACCTTCCAAATGTCTTGGATGGAGGAAAGGAATCTAAGAAAAACTCAGATCATATGGCAAAACTAGCCCCCCTTAAAAAAGGGAGACAAAGGAAAAAATATTAAAACATCAAACATACAAGAGAAAAACTCAATTTAATTGAAGCTGGAGGGAGAAGGGTGTGGGAGAGGGACTGGTGTGCTCTCACTTAATGGGTACGGTGTAAGGGTACATGCCACACCTCGTGAGTGAGGGGCACAGCTACAACCTAACCTAACCTAGGACCTTACCTAACAATGCAAACATTGTAACCTAATGGTCTGTACACTCATATTAATCTGAAATTTTAAAAAGGTCAAATGTAAATTATCAGAAGAAAGAAGAAAATAACTGGCTTTGAAAAATGAACACCTATGTATGAAAGCTTAAAAAATATCTACATCAAACTGTTGATGAATACACACATGTATGAAAGCTTAAAAAATATATACATCAAAATGTTGACAGTTATTTTTGTATGGTAGTTTCAAGATAACGTTAGCCATATTTTTATTTTTGTAAAACTAAATGTTTTTTAATTTTCTGACAATGATTACATGTGTGTGACTGAAAATAAAACATAAATTTCAAATTCATCTTCATTCATCTCAATGAGCACTGATCACCGCACCACTCATTAAAAGGAGAAGTGACCAGCATAGCTGCACAGGCTGAGATTGGCACTTGTGATGATTATTCAACTTGTTCCACTAAATTGACTCATTTCCCCAAACAGGATGTGCAGGTGTCGTTTATTTAGTCACAACACTAATTACTCCTTAAGAGTTGTGCTCATCCCTGCTTTTCTCCACATAACTGCTGCACGATTAGGAAGGAAGCCTGAGATGATGGTCCGGGTACCGTGCAGAGGGTATGGGACCTGCGCTCACAGCTGCAGGAGCCTGGGTCCTCCCTGCTTGTGGAGTCAGCCCCTGCAGGGCCAGGAAGCCTTAGTATTGACATTCCAACGCAGAAGCACCACACGCTTTTGTCTCTGCTCTCATAATTGCTCCCCTCTCAAACCTCAAACTCCAGCGGCACTGAGCAAGTCAGTTCTTGAATCTTGCTGTCATGCCTGGAATGCTTTCCCTTGTTCATTCTCTGTCCTGGGAGTTCCCTGCTCTCTGACCTCTGAACCTTCCCCCTTCCGGGAAAAACGAGGGGTCTTTTATAGTGTCTTCATATTTATCTTCTGTGTTGTGGTGACTGCTCAGTAATCTGCCTCCCTGAGGAAATGTCTAACAGAGGAAAACACAGGATTCTTGCTGGCAGGGAATGTGTGGTATTTGCCTTCCAGTATTAGCATAGTGCCTGAAAAACAGAAGGCACTGGACAGGTAGTTATTGGCGTGGAGGCTTCTCAGAGCCCATCTAGTCCAGCTCCGAGCTCCTCCTTCCCTCACTCATGTTTCTTTTTCTGGGGGGAGAGACCCTGGGGTCTAAGACACGCATTTCCTAATAGGTTATTCACGAGCTTCTGATTTCCAACACAGCCACCCTCTCCCTATGTACACTTGAGATTTCTATGTGACGAAATAAGTTGGCAAAGGCTCAGCGGCAAGTCTGCTGTGCTGTGGGGCTGCCACCTTACTGAAGATCCTTCTTACCCACCTCCTACACGGGGTCCCGCCCCTGTCTGGGTAGACGCGAACACCAAGCTTGTTCAGCTTCTCCTATCACCGTCCCTAGTGTGTCACTTCTGAAAGAGGAGGGACATTCACCAATAGCTGATGTTGCTGCAGAACACTCCCAAGTTGAAGAATTTCCTCCCCCACCACCACTCTTTTGGATACAATAAGTAATGATTCTTTCATTTCTCACAGTCACCACTGAAGGCCAAGAAAGAGTAATCTACTTTCATGGTAGATCAAAGGACTATTAACTATAGTAGGACTTGACCTACAGGACATAAAGCATTAAGTCACTGGGAGCTCAGAGAAACTTTAAAGAACCAGGGTGATATGGTTTGGACAGTCAGTCCCTCCAAATCTCATATTGAATTTTGATCCCAGGTATTGAATGTGGGGCTTGGTAAAGTGTTTGGGTCATGGGGGCAAAGATCCTTCATGAAAGGCTTGGTGTCTTCCCCAAGATGATGAATGAGTTCTCACTTTATTAAAGAGAGCTGGTTGTTTAAAAGAGCCTGCCCCCTGCTCCTCCCTTTCTTCCTTCCCCTCTCACCATGTGATACACCTGTCCCCTCTTTTACCTTCCACCTCGATTGGAAGCTCCCTGAAGCCCTCACCAGAAGCAGATGCTGGTGTGATGCTTCTTGTAACAGTCTGCAAAACTGCAAGCCTGATGAGCTAATTTTCTTTATAAATTACCCAGCCTCAGGTGTTTCCTTTATAGCAAGGAAAAACAGACTAGCACACAGGGTTCATATACTTCGTTCTCCTCTAGCCTCCAAGATGTGGTCACTGGTCCTCTTAATCTCTACTGTATAACCTGCACTCCAGTTCCAGTGTAGCCAGTGTCCAGACAGCCCAGGCAGTACGTCTCTGGGGTGTGAATGTCTATATCCCACACCTTCACTGCCCATCCTTCATATTTCACGGTATCTCCCAAATGTCATGTCTTCTACAAAGCCCTTCTTGAGTTAGACAAACACACACAGTTCTATAACAGAAGCTATCAGTACTTAGGGCACTGTATTGTAATTTATCTGTTTACACATCTCCATTTATGTATTTATTCAACAACGAGTTATTGAACATTAGGCATGATGGTGAGCTGTTTGAGGACCTGGCTTGTGTCTGTCATTCTAGACCTCACCACTGAACTTGGCATGGGTTATGCACACAATTATCTCGTTGGTGCATGAAAAAATGATGGAAAGATAAAGCCCAGCTCTTTGATATTCGGGAATGACTACGCTCATTTTACAGTACAGAGACACTTGCCATTATATGTGGGAAAGTTTCTTCTCCTTTCCTCCTCCTTTGCCTTACTTTTCCTTCCCTGCCCCTCTTTTTAAGAAATCTTACTGTCAGGAAATTCTTTGCAAATCTAATTACAATTGTATCTCCCACAGTCCAAGCATCATCTGGAATCTCCCTCTCTTTGAGACTGCAAATGTTGGTCCTTATAACTCTTCACAGATTTGAAAATTATTATAATATCTTTTCAGCCAGTGCCACTTGGGAGACATGGGGTGTGAGAATCTCGATTAACTTTTTTCTGCTCATGCAGACTACTTTTCCAGTCGAAATTTCCTTTTAAAAAGAGTTTCTCCTCTGTAAGGTTGAAGGTCTTTGCATCTTACTCCAGCTATGAGTCTAGACGCTTCCTAGGCATAGTGAGGGCACAGGCAGCAGAGCTTCCCACACCTGCCGAGAGTACACACCCAGTGCCACATTCCTGACGTGGCCCATCTGGGGCCACTACTGTTGTTTTTCCACCAAATCCAGGGTTTTCCTCCTGTTCCCTTTGTGTATGTGACTCACGACACTCCACTGTGACCGTGTTTCCCCACCACCCTGACACTGCAAAGAGTTTGAGGTTGGTTTCCCAAGGAATTGTCTTTCCTTACTATTTAAGGGATGGGTCACAAAGCTACATGGTACTGTCCCAAGTACAATGCCAAAGAGTGCCTGGTGAAGGATTTTCAGGAGCTATTAATTCTCCCACGACTTAGTGTGACACACTAAATGCTCTCTCCCTTCAACTTGCTATTCGTGGGTGGCAAGCCAGCTTTCTTTTAAAGTTTGTGCCAAATCTTCCAGGCATGCCACACTGTCTGCCACTTTAGGGAATGATCAGACATTTGGCATTCATTATTCCTCTGGCACTAAGAATGTTGATACGAGTATGCCAAGATTGGTAAAAGAGAATCAGGGAATGATGTGCATTGAGGGTCTTCAGAACAACCTCATGATTCAAGGAGACTGTTTATTCTCATGTTGCAAGTTGATTAAGTGCTAACAAGATTAGTGACCTTATAGTCACATGGTCTGAGAATGACAACACAGACGTTTGAACCCAGGTCTAACTTTGAAGCAGTACCAGGATTTTCCTTATGCGGAAGATAATTAAACGTCAGACTAGGTAATCAGAGATAGCTAGGTGTGATCATTTTCTTGAAGGATTACAAAAAGGCACAATCATTTTTTATGGACAGATTCCATATCATTTTACTTGAAGTCAGGAGATCAGACAATATAATCTTTGAAATTTCCTTTTGGGTCTACAATTTTTTTGATGGTAGAATCTGCTTTGTGAATGGAGGAAGAAAGAGCTTTATGCTTGAGGAATTTCTTCCATACCATCTCCATCTGAAATTATCAGAGCTCTACTGGACTAAGGGACAAGGTTGTGCAACCAATCAGGTCCCTAGTAATTGCTGGTTGGGGAGCAGCAAACCATGTCACAGGCCAGCTTTGCTTTTGTACACCAATGTCCCTGTACATGCTCTGGTTTCAAGCTATTGATTGATTCAGATCCTTTAGAAGCATGGAGGCCAAGCATGCTGTCTTGATCTGCTTTCTTTAACTTCATTTCACCTCCTAGCCATGTCCTGCAGGGTAGATAATGCAGCACCCTCCCCCCTTACTATATCCTACTCGCTGCAGTCTTAGTTACCAAGCATCAACTTTGGTCTGAAAATAGTAAACAGAAAATTCTAGAAATAAACAATTCATAAGTTTTAAATTGCATGCCATTCGGAAGAGTGTGACAAAATGTCCCTCCATCCCACTCCATCTTGCTCAGGTTATGAATCACCCCTTTGTCTGGGGTATCTAAGCTATAGACACTCTCTGTCCATTAGTTCCTCAGGAGCTGTCTTCCTTCTTGGAAGGACTGTCTGGTAGTGCAGTGCTTGTGCCAAAGTAACTGTAGTTTTACTTAATAATGGCTCCAAAGTCCCAGAGTCGTGATGCTGGCAATTAGATTGTGCGAAAAAGAACCTGCAAAGTGGTTCCTTTAAGCAAAAAGGTGAAAATTCTCAAGGAAAAAAAAAAACATATGGTGAAGTTGCTAAGACCTACAGTAAGAATGAACCTTCTGATCATGAAATTGTAAGACGGAAAAAGAAATCTGTGCACAGTGTATGTGGGGTACAGTGCTACTCACGGTTTCAGCCACCCACTGGGGGTCCCGCAGACAAGGGGGACTACTGTACAACTTTTACTCATTTAACAATGCGGTGCAAGTCTAAAGACAGAAATCTTAGACCATGTGAGTCTGCACTGCAGTGTTCGGAGATCACTAGCGTAGCAGATCACATAGCTAAGATTGGTTGTGCAACTTAAAAGGAGAGAGAGAATCATTAGCAAGCAAGTTGTGTTTTCACAAAGACATAAAGTTCTTTTGTTGAAAGTGGATCTCTCTAGCAGGAATCAGCATGTAGTCAGCGCCAGGCTCTGTACAAGTTAATAACTACTTATGATCAATAGTATCTATATAGCTGCTATTTTAGGAATATTTTAAATTAACTTTTTATCCTTTTACCTAAGTACCAAGACAGTGAGTTTATGTTTACTTTGGATTCCGATGTTGAATTGGACTAAAAGGCCATTTTTTAAAAAAAAAAAACCATTGATAAAGATGATTTTTTTTCTCAAACTGTTAAGATGCTGAGGAAGAGAGGAATTTTGTTGTCACTGTTATTGTTTTTACCTTTTCTTATGGGATTTCTACTTGAAGGAGTTCAGAGTCTACTGAACAAAGCCAGAAAATGAACTACTGGTTAAGGATTTCTCCAGGTTCTACTTTGCAAAGAGAATGTAGAACTGCCTGCAGGTTAGCCTTCCTGGGCCAGAGTACAGCTCTACTGTTTGGAAATCCATAAGACAGAGAAGGCATCCCTCCCTGAAAATTTCCTGACCATCTCATGGTCTTGTTATTTAATGTAACAAAGAAATCATTCAAAACCTAAAAGATTTTTAATCTGTACAATGTTGATCACATCAATGTATTGACACTGATTCTATCTCACTGGGAGAATAAAGAAGGAGAAGCCACTTATCTCTAAGATTAAACAAAAAGGTCTTTGCTTTATCTGTCATACTTCACCCCATAAGACAGGGAAAGTGTGCACACGCTGGCACTTTGCCAGACATACTTAGCCAGAGAAATGGTAATACCTAGAATCCAATCAGGGTCGGGGAGGCTGATTAAAACCATGGACCTCCTCACTTCTCTAAACAAGACTCAGCATCTGCCTTGAGTCTTTCATGCTGCTGGAGCTTGAGGAGTGGAGTCGATGGAGCGGCCTCGCTGCTGTTTCTGCAGTCTGTGCAAGCACAGCCTGATGGAATGATGCGTCAGTGATTTTGTTCTTGCTTTTCTGATGGGTCCCTGAGGGCGATTCTGAGGAACTGTGCCTTGTCTCCCACAGCCCTGATGGGGCGTTCATTTCTTCCTCCCTCCCCGGCACCTGCTTCAGCACAGGGAGGCTGCCTCCTCGGAGCAGATGGTTTGCAGCCCCCTGCCCCATTCCTGGCTCCTTTGAGACACTTTTTAAACACATCTTGTCCTTTCGTGTGGGTCTGGGTGTGAACGGCAGGCAGACACAGAGGAAATAGTGTTTCTGAATAAAAGACTGTGCTTCCCAGGAGACACGACCAGTGTTTAATTTGCTGCCTGTGTTCAATAGACTGTGAGCTCCTCAAGGGCAGGGACCGAGTCTCATTTGTCTTTGTATTCCTGTTGACTAACACACATTCATTTGTACATTCCTTTTTTTTTACCCAACAAATAATTACTAAGAGCTGGAGGTACAAGATGAATAAGGCACAGGCTTCGACAAAGAAGTAAGACATTTTGTTTGCCCCACAGGCTAGAATGCCATGGAATAAATAAATTTCTAATACAAGGCACATGACTATACACTCAAAATAAAAAATACAAAAGCTGAACTATCTTACTGATAGATGCATTGATGTCAGAGGTGAATGGGACATGCTTTTTGTATAGATAAGGAACCCAGTTCTCAGAGCTGACCAGTGCTGACTTTGTGTTCTTTTAACCTTGAGCAACATGGATCACAGAGGTCAAGTGTATCAAGTAGAAACTTCCACTGCTTTCAGTATTGTTCCTGCCCCCCCCACATGTACGTATATTTATAAATTTTAATTTTTAATATTTTAATTTAAAAAAATTTACATAATTCAAGGGCCTCTAGACCACGGTTTAAATAAAGAACATAAAATTTCTACACACAGTAGGAGGCAGGATTGAAAGCAATTTAAACAAAGCCAGGAGAAGGAATTAGGGTCAGAACAAAGCACAGTGGGAACACGTTCTCTTGTTTCCTCTATTCCAAACTTGGATTAAGACACTCATTTTCCTTGGTTTACACCCTTATGGGCTGGGAATCCACAGAGGACTCAGCTGGGCGGTCTCTCACTGATCCTGGAGGTGTCCCCTCACAGGCACGGAGGATCTGCTTCTGAGACAGCTTCTTCATTCACGGCGCTGGTGCCCTGGTGATCCTGGACATCTCTTTTTTTCTCTAATGGCGTCTCTTCCTCCAGGCCCTCTTCACGTGGCTTGGCCTTCTCACAGCCTGGTTGTCTGTGACATAGTGGCTTTTTCCCCTTCTCATAGCCTGCACTTGTGACATAGTGGCTCTTTTCCCTGAACACATGTTCCAAGAACTAGGAAGTAAATAACACCAGGTTCTCAGGTCCAGAAACTGGCTTGTCTCACCTCGGCTATTTTACTAATCAGAGAGCAAAAGTCTTCCCAGGTTCAAGGGGAGGGCACCTAGACCCCACTGCCCCAGCGGAGGAGTGCTAAAACACTTACAGCAGTGGTTCTCAACCTTCCTAATGCCGTGACCCTTTAATACAGTTCCTATGGGTCGTGACCCACAGGTTGAGAACCATTGACTTACAGGCATCTTTAAAGCACCCCAGTCTGTTTAAGAGAGCAGCCTTTACGCACATGATTATTGCATCATGGGACTGTGTCTTAGTCTGTTTGGGCTGCTATAACAAAGTACCATAGAATGGGTGGATTATAAACAACAAAAGTTTATTTCTCGTGATTCTAGAGGATGTAAACCCAAGATCAGGGTGTTAGCATGGTCGGGCTTTGGTGAGGGCTGTCTTCTGGGCTGCAGACTGCCGACTCCTCATTATACGCTGACATGGTGGAAAGAGAGTGAGAGAGCTCTTTGTGGCCTCTCTTTCTCTCTCTCTCTTTTTTGAGACAGTCTTACTCCATTGCCCTGGGTAGAGTGCTGTGGCCTCATCACAGCTCACAGCAACCTCAAACTCTTGGGACAAGTGATCCTCTTGCCTCAGCCTCCCAAGTGGATGGGAATACACGATGCCTATCTAGTTTTCATATTTTTATTAGAGACAGGGTCACACTCTTGGTGAGGCTGGTCTTGAACTCCTGGCCTCCAGCAACTGGCCTGTCTCAGCCTCCCAGAGCATTAGGATTATAGGTGTGAGCCACCTCGCCAGGCCTGTGGTCCCTTCTCTGAGGACCCTAATCTCATTCACGAGGGCTTTACCTTCAGGACCTAATTACCTCCCCAAAGCCCCACTTCCAAATACCTTCACGCTGGGCTTAGTGTTTCATCATGTGTATGTGGGGGTGGTTGTGGGGAGGACACAAACAAATCACCAGACTCCATGTGACAAGATATTAGATTTTTAAAATAGAAGATGAAACTATATACTTTAAAATGTTTAAATCTCTTGGTTTTTAAATGTTGGTGATGAATTCAAATGTGTGCCACACACGCACATTGGGAGAAACTGCCTGTGCTCACCAGTAGGTCCCCTCTGTTCCCAGCACTAAGCCAGATTCTTATAAGGGAGTATTAAGAAAATACCGACATGTATTGGGAAATATTTTGCCTGTAACTTAGAAAGAAAACCTTAAGAGCATTTCATCATCTTTGACAAGAGATTTTTATTGAAAATAAACTAGTAGTAGACGAGAGCTCTTTCTACATAACTCTACCATGATCCACAGGAGAAAACTGAAAGTCTCCTACTCTGAGAATTTCCTTCTTCATTTCTGTCCTTGCCGAATCAAAGTTTGATGAGGAAACATAGTGTTTTTCATTTCTTGTTGAATTTGACTGAGAACTGGAAATATAAGACAATGATGGAGGTGGTGACTAAATGCCCCAAAGGAAAGAAAAACAAAAGGAAGCCGAGAAACGGAATGAGAAAGTCGCCAATATAAATAGCCCCAAATCCAGAGTAGCAGTTCTCAAACTCGAGTGACAGAATCACTTTCTGGCTCAGAAGAATAAGAAATGTCCCAAGAATCTGCATTTTAGATTAATACTCTAGATCAGTGGTTCTCAATCTTCCTAATGCCATGGCCCTTTAATACAGTTCCTGTGGGTTGCAACCCACAGGTTGAGAACCGTTGCTCTAGATGATTCTGATCTAGGTGGTCCACAAACTACCTTGCTGATATTCAATTACACGGACAGTGTTGCCCTTTATGAGTTGGTGCTGGTGGTGATGGTAAGAGAATCAAGAGATGTGGTGGGCTCCATTTCCCTGACTCACTGTGGAAAAGGTGCTGGGAGGAGAATATTGTTTTCTTGCTCAAATTCTGTATTAGCCCTCTCAGTGAGCTCAGGGAAGTCATTTTCCCTCTCATGGCCTGAAGAGTTGGGGGAAGAGGTGGCCTGGCCTCCAACAATAGCAAGTGAAACTCCCCATGGCCCATGCCTGGGTAGGTCCTGCTCAGCCAGTGCACTAACTCACAATTCTCCCCTACTTAGCCACTTCCAGTAGACTAGAGTGAGTAAATGCATTGAAACCAGTTTTCTAACATTGGTAGAAGATATCCATGGTCTCTTCTTCTTCTTGCTTTACTATGGTTTTACAAGAAAAATCAGGTGGGGAAAAAAAATCACAAAGGACAGTTTTAGAAAGGGAGAAATAAGTTTGGATGCAGCAGCTACACAGAAATGACAACATGCAAACTTAGACATATAGGAACACAAGTCTGCCAGCCAGTCTCAGCCCTGTCCTGGGCGTCACAGTGATGGAGGTCCTCATGTCACTGCCTGAGAGAAGTCCTGCATCCACAGTCCAGGACAGTCAACGGGGGCAGAGCTGGGGTGACGATGAGCAGCTCTATGGGTCTGCACATGTGTGCACTTAGAGTGAGCGCCTCCCTTGCATCACCTGGTCCTGCCCCTGAAGAGGGGTGTCAGGACAATGGAGTTTCAGCCTTGCTAGTGAAGTTTCTATCTCTACCATAGACTCCTTGGGTTGAGTGGAGGTGGGCTGCATAGAGGGGGAAGTGTAAACAGATGAGGCCAGACTAGGCCATGACGTGCACAAGTTTAATTTACTAAAGGAATTTGACGTAAAGGGCAAAGGCTTTGGATCTGCCCTGGGTTAGCCACACCCAGTAGGACAAGTTGCTTAACCTCTTTAAGTCTCAGCTTTCTGATCTGTAGAGTGGGAATAAGAACACCTTCCTGGCAGGGATGTTGTAAACAGGGAGAATATGGCCAGGCCTGGTGGCCTATGCCTGCAATCTTAGCACTCTGGGAGGCAGAGGCAGGTGGATTGCTTAAGGTCTGGAGTTTCAGACCAGCCAGAGCAAGAGTGAAATCTCATCTCTACTAAAAATAGAAAAGTTGGCTTGGTGTTAATGGCAGGTGCCTGTAGTCCCAGCTACTCAGGAGGCTGAGGCAGGAAGACCCCTTGATACCAAGAGTTTTAAGGCTGCTGTGAGCTATGATGACCCCACGACACTTTCCAGGGCAACTGAATGAGACTCTGTCTCAAAAAAAAAAAATAGATTGAGAACATATGTATTCATGGCACCTGGCAGATATGTGGTCATTACATGGAAATCCTTTCCTTCTGCCTCCAGTGGCTGCCAGGAAATAAAACAAGATAGGGACAGCAACCTTCAGGCCAAAAATGGATGTGGAAATCCACATCTTTGTGCAGAGGAAGCCCCGCAGGTCTTCACATGCATTGCTGACTTCTGACTCACTGTTGCACTGTTTTAGCTCCTCCCATGCTTCTCAATTTGGATCTAACGAGGGAAGGGTGAAAGTACAATGCTGGGACCTTGCCCACCAGAAAAAATCTCCCAGTCTGCTTTGAGTCCAAAGTTCCAGGAAAAAAAATACCACAAACTCTTGTGTCATTGGCCAGCTTAGTAAGAATTATAGCTACCATTTACTTATGTGACCAGTATGCACTTGGCCCAGTGCTGTACACTTTATAAACATTATCTAAGTCAGTCCTCGCAACATTGTAAGAGGAGGATATGATATTTCCAGTTTATAGATGAGGAAATGGTGGCTAACATGGTTAATAAAGTGCTGAAGTTGGGTAGGAACCTGGTCTCTTCCTGAATTCTTATACAATTTTTTTTTTTTTTTTTTGCTGTTTTTGGCCAGGGCTGGGTTTGAACCCACCACCTTCGGTATATGGGGCTAGTGCCCTATTCCTTTGAGCCACAGGCACTGCCAAGTTCTTACCCATTATTTACGATTGATCATTCATCACTATGGAAACACCAAAAGCACAAGGAGTATAAGAACAATAGAACTAACATGTGACAAAGAATAGCAAGACGCGGTGTGTCCCAGAGAAACTGGACAGCAAACTCCTTGAGGACAGGGACGTTGTCTCATTCTCTTTTGTACCCCCATTTCTAGTACAATGACTGCCTCTCAGTAGGAACTCAATCCCACCACGGTGGCTGTGCTGCACAGTGACGTTTCAGCCAACTATGGACCACAATTACCAAGGTAGTCTCATAACATTACATTGGAACTGAAAAATTCCTATTACCCAGTGATGATGTAGCCATCATAACATTGTAATGCAATTATTTGTTCTTCTAAATTTAGTGCAGCCTAAGTGCACAGTGTTTATAAAGTCTACAGTACTGCTCGGTAATGTCCAGGCCTTCACATTCTCTTACCACTCCCTCAGTGACTCAACTAGAGCAACTTTCAGGCCTGGGCTCCATTCATGGTAAGTGTCCTATTCAGGTGTGCTTTTTTTTAATCTTTCATACATTTTTTACTGTACCATTTGTATGTTTAGATATGTTTAGATACCCAAATACTTACCATCATGCTACAATTGCCTACAGTGTTCCATAGAGTAACATGTTGTAGAGATTTGTATCCCAGGAGTGGCAGGCTACACCACAGCTCAGGTATGCAGTAGGCTGTGCCATCTGGGTTTGTGTCAGTACACGCTATGATGTTTATACAATGGCAAAGTTACCTAATGATGCATTTCTTGGAATGTATCCCACTGTTAAGTGACATGTGACAGTATAACCAAATAAGATAATAAGTGCTAAGATGTACCCTATCTACCAATAAAGATATTCATGAGAATTCAAAAGTCCAGGGAAGTCTGTAGTGGACAGTGGAGAAGTCCAGCTTCATGGAGGGAAGGGTGAAACATGAGCTGGGACTTAGAAAGACCAAAAAGGGCAAAGTGGTATAAGAAATGTGTAAGTGGAGGATGGGCACAGCATCAACATGTGGTATAAGATAGTGAGGAGGACAGATTGCTTTGAGAACTATTGGTCCAACTGGTTGTCATGGCAAGGGGCCAGTTACACCAACTAGTGACTGGTGGTTCTTGGTTCAGACTGCCTGGAAATAGATCAGCAAGGTCGGTG
Organism: Galagoides demidoff; assembly: GCA_963574575.1. Lineage (NCBI taxonomy): Eukaryota > Metazoa > Chordata > Mammalia > Primates > Galagidae > Galagoides > Galagoides demidoff. The sequence continues at coordinate 22,607 of CAUYQV010011644.1, forward strand.
AGAACGAGGTCAAAGGAGAGCAGGGTGGGCTGGTCCACACATACAACACAGGCAGTATACTGGAGCAGTCTGGATCACAGGAGACACGGCTCTCTACTCATGATACAGGATGTGCAAATAGAACTTTTGGTAGTTGAGAAGAACAAGAAAGGAAGACAAGGCAGCTGTAAAAAATGAGAAACAAAAGCACCAGGAAAGGTGCTCAGAGGACTATTGGTCCAACTAATAGTTCTCATGGCAAGGGGCCAGTTACACCAGCTAGTGACTGGTGGGTTCTTGGTTCAGACTGCCTGGAAATAGGTCAGAAAGGTTAATGAGAACAAAGTCAAAGGAGAGCAGGGTGGGCTGGTCCACCCATACAATACAGGCAGTACACTGGAGCAGCCTGGATCAAAGGACACATGGTATAGGATGTGCAAATAGAACTTTTGGTGGCTGAGAAGAACAAGAAAGGAAGATAAGGCAGCCGTGAAAAATGTGGAGGATCAATAACACCAGGAAAGGTGCTTAGAGGAATGAACAGTGGGGCCAGTAACCTCTCCACTTGGCTTTTCATGTGCCACAGTGGCCCACCAAGAAGACCCTTGGTGCCTCTGTTTATTCTATAAACTGAATTTAGGGAAATCATATTTACTGAGGGATATAGCTCAGGCATAGCCAGGAGGCTCAAAATGCTGGATTGTCCTTTCCATGGAGGTTTCTGATTATAGACACTAAAAACATTTCATAAAACATAATTTTCATACATTTCACATAAACACTAGTATGAATTTATGTAAATAATTTTAATCTGCACTAAAGAGAGCTAAGTTTAAAAGTAGAAGAACATAAAGGGTGGTTATATCTTGAGGTTACTGGTTCCATCCTTTTCCTTTCCACCCAATTATTCCAAAAGGGTAAGGACAGTGCACCAGTTGGCGTTGCCCTCTCCAGTGTATATGAGATCTAGTATTCCCACCAGGAAGAAACTGCTACTTGGGAATGACCCCCCACACACACACGCACCTTAAGAACCCTAACCTTTTTCACCAAAAGCCCAGAATAGTAATGTAGGTGACCTCTGCCTCTAACTTGTGGGGTTGATCAGCCTATTATGGCTCACACTGTATGCTGAAAAAAACCCTATGACTTGTGAGATGTTTGAAGGTGAGGGAAAGGGCTTTCTGGGTGTGACAGGAGTCCCTAACAGCACTGCTGGGTTCTGTGATTCACTAGGTGGCCTGATAGGACAGGGTGTTCCACTGTACTCGGGGCTAAGACTTCTTACAGCAAAAGGAAAAGACACAAAGGGCAGAGCCCAGAGAAAACTGGGCATAGCCTCCAGGAGGCCCCTCCGAGTGGAATCACACAGGATCACCCTGTCCCTCCAACAAGGAGTCACGACCACACTTCCGAAAGGTCTACCAGGAAGCTCATTACGGACTCTGTTTGCTTTGGGATCATCTGCCTAATATATACCCAAATTCCAGGCTCCCAGAATGAAAGCAGGTATTCACTGTGGATGTCATTGTTTATGTATAGAGTGTGGCCATAGTGAGCCACTATGGCTATGGACTGGTAGGAACCCTCCTAAAACTGTTTCCAAATTCATACCAGCAAGGCTCAAACTTGCAATCAGGACCTTCTCAGGAAAGTAATCTCAGGCCTGCTCTGTTAACCTTTTTCTCCATGATGGACTGCTAAGCACAAAAAGTGGGGGAAAGGCTGGAAAACCCCATGGCCACCTAGTGAAGATTTCTAATAATGCATATTAGTGCCTTTCCTTATAAAGTAATACCATATAAAAGGCTGTGTTTTGTTTATTTTAATTTCAGATTAATATGAATGAGTATTCATATTCTAATATGAATATGAGAGTACAATTAGGTTACAAACCCAGTTATAGTTGTATCCCACACCCAGGAGGTATGCCACATACCTTTACATTGTGCCCATTAGGTGGGAACAAACCAATCCCTCTCCCTCCTTCACCTCTCTCTCCCTCCTCCTCTCCCCATCTCCCCTCACCCCCACTTTGATTTTGTCTCTTGGATGGGCATGAATTAGTTCATCTTCTAGCTTCATATTAGTATTGAGTACATTGGATATATCTTTCTCCATTCTTATGATATTTTACTAAAAAGATTGTTTCAACTCCATACAGGTGAATACAAAACATATAAAGCCTCAATCTTTTTTATGACTGAATAGTATTCCATGGTATACATATACCACAGTTTATTAATCAATTCATGGGTCATGGGCACTTGAGTTGTTTCCACAACTTGGCGATTGTGAATTGAGCTGTGATAAACATTCTAATGCAAGTGTCCTTATGGTAAAATGATTTTTTTTCCTCTGGGTAGATACCCAGTAACAGGATTGAGGGATCAAATGGAAGGTCTATTTTGAGTTCTTTGAGGATTCTCCACACTTCTTTTAAATAAAAGGCTGTGTTTTAAATAGACATTTTCCAAACCAGTTTGATCATATTAATTTTTTTAAAAATAAAATACTTTAAAAATCCTATTGACTATAGTATTCTATGGAATTTAAGAAATCCTGGACTAAATGTATGAACTTCCATCACTTCTCTGTCCTCAGCTTCTTCCATCATTAAACACACTAATAATAACAGCTAGCACTTACCCAGCTCTTACTGTGTGTGAAGAGCTACTGATGAAATAATTCATTTAACAAAATAAGAGGTTGAACAAGGTACCCTCTAAGCAGAGGAAAGCAGCACAGTCAGGGGGTTCAGAGTGCAGGCTCTGAATTTGACTGCCTGAGTTAGTTTTGTAGTTTTGCCAATGATCAGCTGTATGGCAAGTTGGTTTTTTTTCTTTTTAACCTTAGTTGGCTCAGTTTTCTTACCTGTAGTATGAGAATAGTGCTTAGTGTAGCATACAGTAAGTGCTACAAATGTACTTATTAATTTTTTTTAAAGTTCCAAATCAACACCCTGTTTTGATTTTTTTCTCATGCCATAAATCACAGCAAAGCACAAACAACAAACATCCTACTGACTTCAGAGACGATGGGGTGGGTTAATCAGATGAGGGTGGCCTGAGGGTACTAGAACAGCCCACGGCAAAGCTGGCTTTAGGTTCCAGGAAGTCCTGACACCCAAGGCTAGTTAAAGCTAGGGGCCAACTCCTGGGAGTAAACACCAACTGTCACAGGCCAAGAGGCATCATTAGTTTCCTGGGAGTCTAGGACCAAAGCCAAGAATAGAAGTGATCTGCTTTTGACAGTAAATAGAGCAGGACTCCTAACAGCCTTCAATTAAACCTGGCAATTCCATCCATATGCTTGAAGAAAGGTTTCTCACAAAAAAAATCCCCTCTGAATCAAGACTCATACAGATCGTTGTGGTAGAAAAAAGGATAGGGAAAGATGCCAAATTGAAAAAAGACGAACTGCCTCTAGGAATAGGCCAATTTTTAATATGACTTAACACTTTTTATTTATCCCTTCTCAAGCCATTTCCAGTTGAGGAATGTTCTATAGAACTAAATAATCTTTCATCTAGATGTAGGAAGAGTCGGCAGTGTCATTCTGGAAAACGATGGACAGGGATCTATTTTGTAATGTACAGACAGATACAGGAGGATGTAAAAAGTGTGTGTGGGGGCCTCCTCAGGGCACAGGGTGTGATCAAACAGTTGCTTGAATAAAGAATTTTGAAAGGGCTTAGTGAAGGAATTTGTTTGCTGTATCTCTTTGAGACAATCCTAGGGTTATCATATCCATAATCGTTGTCACAGATATTTCCTTGTGGCTCTTTTCCTAAGTTTCTCCTGTTGTTTGACATCAGAATCTAGAACATTCCATATACTCCCATAGCTTTCTACCTATCTACTCCTAACATTGAGTTCAGTGCTTGACCCACAGCATGTGTTCCATAATGTGTGATGAATGAAGGGGCTTTGTTCACAGATGCTTTCACATTAAATGTCCAACATTTGCTCCTCACCTGAAATACCACCAAAGCCTGAATCCTACCTGACTCTCCAGCACATCAAATTCTCACAGTACAGAGAACTGTGTGGATAATAAGAAGAGATAATGATGAGAGCCAAGGCCCCTCCTGCGTTCCAGGCACTGATCTTCACCTGTATCATCTCTTCCACTCCACACAACGACCTGGTAGGCAGGCCCTTCACTCCTTTTATGTTACAGGTCAAGGAAGCCCAGAGAAGAAAGGAACCATCTGGAGGAGATGCAGCATTCACCACGTCATGCTGTGGCTTATTGTGGTCTAACCACGTGCTGGTGATGTGAATGCTAACCTGAGAGTGATGTGAACTAAATAAATACAACCAACGGTTTCATGGTCAGACAGATCTGGGGTCAAACTCTAGGCTCTCTCACGCCTGACTGTGTGACCTTGACTGTGTTTCAGCACTTTGATTTCTCCGCTATACAGTGGGGATTATAGAAGAACCTACTTCATGATGTATGAGAATAATGAGTTAAAGAATGTGAACTGCTTACCCAAGTACCTACCACAGAGTTTAATAGTAACACTCACTTATAGGTCCATTTTATAACCACAGTGCCTATGATTTGCCTGAGGCTTAGTGGTCTTTGACAACTGTCTATTAAATGAATACATGCATGTCTTAATTTGGGGATCCATAGCAATAAGAACCACATAAGGAATATATTTTAGCTGCTACAAAACAGATCTTCCTATTTCTAGGATGCAAGTTTCTTTTTGTTGTTGTTGTTGGGGATTCATTGAGGGTACAAGATGAGTCACACACTGAGGACCCCCTCCCCAGGATGCAAGTTTCATAAAATATTTGTAGGATGGTGTCTAGACCACAGCACAGTTGATTACTAAGAAGGGTGGTACCCAAACAGCCATGGTCGTGATGGGAAACCACCACCTAGAGAGACCACCCTGACAAGCTGGTCCTTTTCTGTTTTGCTTCTGTCTGCGTCATTCCTAGTTCTGATATTTTGTTTTGGTTCCTTTTATCACACCTCATCAACTCCCTGAAATATCTCTGACAATCTCTAAAGTCAAGAATATAAGAAAACTGCTCTTTCTTGCCTGGAAGTATACAAATCTTCAAAATTTACTTTTTTCCCTGGCTTCATCTTTATGAGTTATAGGTTTCTTTCTTTAAATGTTAATACCAAGAAAAAAAAAAGACACGGAATTTGGTAAACTCATCTCTCTGTAAATTATTAAGAACAACAATGGCATCAACCGTATAGTAACTATGGTCCACACCTCTCTGAAAGAGTCTGACTATCTCACAATGACCACAGGGCACTGAGGATGTCTCCAAGCAGTGAGACACACAACTATGCCTCTGGCTGTTGCTCCTTGGATCAAAGCCAGGTCAATTAGAGTTCTTGCCCAGGGAATTTGGAATTGAGATGAGGAGGAGCAGAATATAATTGAGAGCGGAAAGTTGAGAAAGGAAAAGAGAATATGAGAGAGTTTGGCGGGCTCCAACTACAGCCTGTCAACTTTAAAGGAGGGGGAAGTCATCTCCTGCCATTCTGGGAATTGACTTACAGAGAAACTGTGTCAAAAGAATGAAAAAGGAAGTAGAGAGAAAAGTAATATTAAGAGTAAAAGAAAGTGGGACTACTGTTTGGATTTGTGTTGATCTTCCAGTTCACAGCTCTAATTCTTATGGAGGTCTTGCTGCCTGTCTGTCCTGAAGCCTTGTCAAAGACTCCTTCTATATGTGTGTTAGGACCACCCCACCACAAGGCTCGTGGTTTTGCTGAACTCACCTTGAGTTGATTTTTGCTCCTTGCAACTGCAAACATCTTACAAATGGCAAAACTATGATTACAATTAGGGTTATCAACACTAATTTTTATATGCATTTAACACTGTGCACATTTACAGACTGCTTAGTATTATTAATATCTATGACAAGCAAGTACCACAGTAATGCTGCCGAAGCAGCCATCCAAGAACTAATAATTGGGTAGCAGCTGGAGGTTAAAAAGCAAGCCAGGAAGAGGGAATGGATTTACTGAAATGATAAGTAATATGAGAAGTCATCAAATCACTGGAGATAATTCCATTTACAAGAGTCCATCATGGTCAGATGATTATAGATCCAGTAAGACGGTAAGGGAAAACTCTTTCTATTAAGAAAGAATAAAACAATGAAACAGACGGATTGTTGTTTTCAAGATTAAAATGACAAGAGCAGACAAAGCTGGCTGTGCTTAGGGGGTGCAGAGGAAGAAAAAATGGCTACCGTCTCCATGGTTCCTAAGAAATATGTTCCATTCTCACAGAAGCCAATAAAGCATTATGCAACTGTCAATTTAGTAATGGAAGTGCCACCAAAGATTCATATTTAACAGAGACCAAATGTAATGGACAACGGGGAAAGGTGGGTGGTGGGGATCTGAATTAACTAACCGTGTTTGAGGAAATAATTGAGGCAATAAAAAGATCAATAGGAAATCAGGCCATTCTCTGGGACCTCAGGCTTTCTCCATGGAATATTTTAAAAGAAGAGCATTTTACTGACTTGTCCAATTTTTAATGCACTAAAGAATGCAGCTCAGGTGCCCAGTCACTGAAGAAGTGGGTACACAGTGTGCCTTAAGCTAACTGTGGAGCCAGGAGTGATGGATGAACAGGAACTTAGCTACATACCTGTCTACACTCAATATAGCCCTGCAGGCATATAAAAAACAACAGAATCATTGTTCCAGATCATAAAAATACAATAATTATGCTGCTTTCGAAAATTTGGAAATCCCAGGGGAATGTGAAAAAGAAAATAAAAATCCTCCTAAACCACCATCCAGAGATACCACTGTTAAAATGTTCCTGTGTTTCACTCTAGTTTTTTTTGTATGTGAGAATAATGTATAAACATATATTTTATTGCGTAAGCACTATTATGAATGTTTTGACCTTCCTGAATATAGTGTTTTCATATGTTTTTCCACTTAATACCTAGTGAGAATTTTCTCTTGTCACTACCTGTAATTTCAACACTCCTTCACATTCTATTATTGTATGATTTGGCCATAATTTAGCCAACAGATTAGATATTTAAATGTTTTCAATTTTACTGTGTGCTATGGACTTAATGTTTGCATTTTCCCCAGAATTTATAAGTTGAAACCTTCATCCCCAACATGCTGGTATTTGGAGATGGGATCTTTGGGAGATAATTAGGTCGTGAGGGTAGATCCCTCATGATGGGATTAGTGCCCTGGTAAGAAGACACTGGAGAGAGATTCCTCCCTCTCCCTCCACCGGGCTCACTTCTCCTTCATGTGAGTATACAGCAAAAAGACAAATGACCCCAAACCAGAAAGGGAGCCCTTACCAGGCACCAAATCCCAGCACCTTGGGGTGGCACTTCCCAGAGGTATGAGAAATAAACTTTCATTAATTAAGTCACCCAGTCAATAATATTTTCATTACAGCAGCCCAAACCAAGACACTATATTTTTAAACATTTAAAAAAGAATATTGTTTACTTCCATCTTCTTTCCCTGTCCCTCTCCACACCCCATTCTCACTTCCTCTGTCCAGCTCTGTGCCACACGGTGACCCCTGTGGTGCTGGCCATCCCTTGCTCTCTAGCTCTGGCTGCATTCCATCAGTGAGAGGTGTCACTGGGAGGCAGAGGCGGGAGGTTAGACTAGCTTCTTCCCCTTCCACCCTACTGCGTCCTCTGGGCCTTCTTTCCAGGTTTCTTTAAAATACTCTCACTCTGCCCCTTCTCCAGCTTCTGCTGTTGCTAGTTCCTGGGTGACTCAACAACTCTTGTGAGTTTCCTTAACCTCTGCTAAGTACTCACTTCTTTAAACTCTCTTCAGATTCTCATCTGAATGGTACTGAAAATTTCACTGAACAACTTGTACATTGCAGGAGACAACTCTGTAGAAATCATTTGTTTAGAAAAGTATGAAGTCAACACCATGCAACCCCTATTTCCAATAATGGGAAGCTTAACACTGGTAAGATACTAATAAACTTATAAAAGAGAAGAATGATCTAGATTCTAGAATCTTTTTTCTAATGTTTTCCAGAAAGTCTCTCTCACTTCATTTCCCTCAATTTCCTTCCCTCCATAATTTCCACTAACCACGTTCTTCCCCCTTCCTCCCACCCTGTGTTCATGCTGTTATATGACCCCAGATGGAGTTGGCCTCCAGTTTCCTTCTCACCGCTAAGCTCAAGCTCAAGCCCTCCTCCCTTCTTGAATCCTTGGTAGCTACAACTATCTCTTCTCACAATTACTGCAGCTGTGGTACTCAATATGGTTGCTGGTAGCCACAGGTGCGGTTAAATTTAAATTCACTGAAGCCAGATTATAAAGTTAGTCCCACAGTGTCACTAACCATGAGTTAAGCACTCAACAGGCCACATGTGACTAGTGGCTACTGTACTGGACAGTGCAGATATAGCCTTTTGCTATCGTTTCAGAAGTTCTATTAGACAGAGGAGCACCAGTTATATATGAATCAAATGAGTATAAAATCATAAATATTCTTATATCGTTCTCTAGTTAGGTCCCATTTGCAGAGTTGAGAAATAATGAAGAGTTTGCCTTTTGTGTTTGAGTTCAGACAGTGAAGGGCACACAGGAGATACCTACTAAAATTACTTGCTGACTTGCGTAGTAACCATGAATATTTCTCAGTGAAACATTAATAAATGAGGAACTATTCCTAATAGAAGCAAGGGTTTATATAGCAAGGGTATACACTAGGCAGTCTAAAGGCAGTGGTGGTGGGGATTCTTCTAATCTCACAATAATACTGTGAAATTTCTGCATCCTATAAAATGTCTGCATCCTATAAAATGTCCTTCCTATGTGTTTGGAAAAAACCTTCCTAGAATACTAGAAATAATTCTTTAATAAGCTATATACTCTAATCAAATAAAATCATCAATAAAACTCAAATGCACAGTTCTATATAGAGGCTTCTACACCATTCTCTAGACTTGTTTCCAAACCATGAAAAACTATCTTTCGATCTTGGCACACCTTTGACTGTGATTCTGGTTGAAAAGAAACTGGCCTGTGTCTGAAGCAATTTAATGAAAGCAATAAAGTTATATCTCCTACATAATGCCCTCTATCATCTTGCTGGCTTGAGATGATTGCAGAATTTTAGTAAAAATTCAGTGTCTGATTTATTGGAATAGCCTTATAAAATACATATTTCATCCTTACACTAATCTCTGGAAAGAATGTGTTCTTAGAGGTAGATCCATTTACTATCTACCATTTATTAAGAACTGTACTAATAATAACTTTGCAAAAATCTCTCTCTTAATCCTCATAGTAATTCTGTGAGCTAGGTATTTTTGTTCTCATTTTACAGTACAGAAAACTGAACTTTCAGAGAGGATGCATCATTTGCCTAAGGATATCTAGGCAGAGAGGGCCTCCACTTAGATTTCTGACTCCAAAGATGGTGCTTTGAGTGCTATGCGGTACTTTATTCCCATGCTGCTGAAAGTGATGCTGGGGATAGGGGGCTGGCGGGGAGATTTTTGTGCGGCCCTGCAATGGAGCTTTGTGATCTCTCTTCCTCAGCACAGTTTCCTGTCCCTCTCAAGGCCTTTTCCGGTACTCATTTGAGCAGAATTTCATCAGGAGAGACTTGGGATGTGCACAAATGCTGACCCACGGTTCAGGGAACGAGGCTCCATACAGGATGCTTGGAGCCTGCACTTCGGTCTCTCAGTTGACAAAAACAAAAGCTCATGTGAGGCAAGAGCAGGGTGGCTGAGTGGTCAGGTGGCTGTCCAGCCCTGTGTCATACTGGACACAGATATTCTGAGGATTCCCAAGTTTATATTTTCAATACAGACTCCTCTAACACGGAATTGTTTTCAAAGGGACCTCAAACTTCACCTGTCACAGGACAAGCCTTGGTCTCATGCTACTCCTTCTTGGCTCTCCCCCTTAGCACAACTGCCTCTCCCTCTGTGGCAGGTCAGGCTGGGCTTCTGGACTCACTCATGACTCTCTCCCTCCCTCTGCACGTCCAGCCGTGGCACCACAGCCTGCTGATTCTGCCTGCAAACAGGTCCGTCCTCATTCAGCTCTGGCCAACACCCGAGTTCTAACCATCACCTGTTCTCACCTGCATTTCTACAAACTAGGACTCTCTGGCCCCACAGTATCATTCCTGCTCTCCTTCAATCCATTTTCCCCACAGCTGCCTGCACAATCTCTTAAAAAACATAAATGAGATCCCTCCCCTACTCAAAATCGAGAGAGGAGATATTAATCAAAGGACATAACCTATGTTAGATAGAAGGAAAAAAAGTTGCAGAGCTCTATTGCACAGCCTGGTGACTACAGTTAACAACAATGTATATTTGCTAAAAGAATAGATTTTAAATGCTCTCATCACAAAAGAACAATTAGCATGTGAAGTGATAGAGATGTTAATTAGACAGATTTAATCATTCCATAATGTATGCATATATTATAACATCACATTGTACTCCATAAATATACATAATTATTCATCATTTAAAAATAAAATGATAAATTTGAAAAATTCTCCTAATGGTCTCTCCCGGCACTTCTTGAGATTCTATTTTAAGTCTTTAATGTAGCCTTGAGACCCTGCAGGATCTGGCCTCTGCCTGTGTCCCAGCCACACCACGCTCCCTTCAGCCCTGTGGTCCAACCAGTGCCCTTGGCTCAATTTCTAGAAAACACTGAATTCTTGGGCCTCAGAGCTGGGCAAGCGCTTTTTCACCTGTGGCTTTCTCTTCCCCTGTTCTTTCTTCCCTGGGTCCAGGGTGCTTTCTCCTTACTACTACTTGCACATTACGATTACTCCCCAGGCTCTCTTGCATCTTATATTTTTCTTTCATTGCTTGTAACGAAATGTATGTGTTACACATTTCCTGCAGGCAGAATCTCAACCAGGGATGTAGCAACTGAACACTGTTAGGGAGCTGAGCACCATAGCTCAGACAGAAAAACCTCCCCAGCATTCCACAAGGCCGAGCACTGCTTCAAATCCCTTACGCCTAACACACCTTTCACCGCATATTTTTCTAGCAACCAGTGGCCAATTTCAGACAGTAGTGACATTCAGGTTGATTTTTATGAAGTCCAGATCATTCCTAATTTCCTACTTATCAGTATCTTCTGTTTCGTTGGCCATTACCTTAAAAGTAAGTTTGCATGTAAATATATGTATGTATGTGTATATATGTATAGTGTTTCTTTGTTGCAACAATAGCCCTTGCATGCCTTTTCTTTCTGCCATGATGAGTCAAGACTGGTCAACAGATGACAAAATAAATGGTAGGAAGAGAGTCCAAAGCAGAAAAATATATAAGGAGGGAGCACATTGAACTTAGACTATTGAGAAAGATTGCTAAATGGATGAGCATATTTACAGCAGTGTATAGATTCTCAGTGGTTGACTCATCTTGTGCTGGCCAGTTGTAGACAAAAACAAAATTTTACAGTAAACACTTAGGAAAAAATTAGCTATCTGGCTGAGCATGGTGGCTCATGCCTATAATTCTAGCACTTTGTGTGACCTAGGTGGGAAGATCTCTTGAGGAGTTTAATACCAGCCTGGGCAATAGAGCGAGATCCCCTCTCTCTTAACAAAAACAGAAAAATTAGCTAGGCATGGTGGTGTGTGCCTGAAGTCCTAGTTACTTAGGAGGTTAAGCCAGGAGTTTGAGGTTGCAGTGAGCTTTGATACCAATGCACTTGAGTGAGCTCAGGCAACAAAGACCCATCTTCAAACAAACAAAAAAGAAAGTAGCTGTAATGGATCAGTGTTGTTGGGTATGACATTAAATTTTACATGTGTGTATATATAAAACACACATGTACATTTCTCATTCTTCTTTAACATCTCTATTGGGGGCTGAATTAGTCCCTCTTCCCCAAATTCATATGTTGCAGTCTTAACTCTAGTACTTAAAATGTAACTGTATTTGGAAATACAGTCTTTAAAGAGATAATTAAGTTAAAATAAATTCATTAGGGTGGGCTCTAATGCAATATGACTGGCGCCCTTAGAAGAAGAGATTAGGAAACAGACAACACACAGAATGACAACCATGTGAAGATAGAGGGAGACGTCAGCCATCTACACACCAGGGAGAGAGGCCTGCTGACATCTTGACCTTGGACTTCTAGCTGCCAGGACAGCGAGAAAATAAACTTCTGTTGTTTAACTCACCCAGTCTGTGGTACTTTGTTATAGCAGCCCTGGAAAACTAATATAATCTCTCACCAGTTTCCCGAACCAGACAGGACAGGGCCTATTTATTCTGTGTTCCCATCTGTAACTACAGTACTCGGCACAAAACAATGATGAAATATGACGTTGCTAGTGTGTCCAGAGTTATAAACAATTGTACTGTGGCATCTACGAGCGTCATGCTCCCGCAGAGAGCCTGGATTTCAATTTCTTAGACTGTGTGACCTAGTTCAAATCACTTAACTTCTCTGTGCTTCAATTTATTGATCTACAGGATAAAGGATAGTAATAGCTCCCATCTTGTGGAATTGCTGTAAGGATAAAATAACAACACAAATACAGTACTTGGGGCTGTGCCAATACCTAATAAACACACAATAAATGACAGTGATTATTGCTAATGTTGCTATTAACCATGGCCACATGTGCAGCTAAGTATCCTGGGTCTATGGACCTATCCTGATAAAACTTAGAGAAGTTGAAGATCTAAGTTTTTTTTTTTTTTAATTGAATGGTAACTATGTACATTGATGCACTTCGGGGGTACAGTGTGGTGTTTTCACACACAATCCGAGACACTTCCATCAAACTGGTGCCGGCCCCATATGCCAGAGGTGGTGGGTTCAAACCCAGACCCGGTCAAAAAAACCCTACTTTTTTGGGGTGGCGCCTGTGGCTCAAAGGAGTAGGGTGCCAGCCCCATATACTGGAGGTGGTGGGTTCAAACCCAGCTATGGCCAAAAGCTGCACAAAAAAAAGAAAGCAAAGCACAGAAGATCTAAGTTTTTGAAATACTTTTTGGGCTGAATGATCCTTGGAGGTAGTAGCTGTTTGTAGCATGTAGCATGCTAAGTATGTAGCATGTGTTCAACAAACGTTTATCCACTTGAATACTTTTCTAGCTGCCATGGAAGGGTACAGATGAAGCTCCTGGGTTAAAGCCATTTTCCTACCCTGCTCAGGAGACACCCGATCACCTTTTTCTCTCTACCTGGGATTTCTGCCAGTTAAAATCTTCAATTCATTCTCAACCTTTTCTTTCTTAGTTCAGGGCTTGAATAGGATGGGCTCAGTGGAGGCTAAATAAGAGTTACTTCAATTGTCTTCACTGTTATAGCACTTAGTGTCTACCAGAAACTATTTTAAGGATGAGGAAACAAAAATTCTGGCGGCTCCTGACTTCAAGGCCTGGTTAACACAGGCTTGGTTAACAGCACTGACTCCCAGTACAACTGCCTCTCACAATGGAAAATGCCAGGCCATCATAATATTGGCTCTATTGTTACACAGAGAAGAAAACAAAGGGCGATTAAAGGTTAAGATTGGGCCACTTGTATGGAGTACTCCTTAAGTTGTTGGAAACTCATCTTTGCAGCCCTTTAAACCCAGCTCTATCTCTAGAGTAGTTATGGTTAAAAAAAAAAATAGAACAGGTGGAATCAAAAGTAAGCTTATTCTACTTGTTCCACAGGAGGAAAAATGGCAGCGTGTGTATCAGGAACTGCTCTGTGTGCCACAGGGATTCTGCCGCAAAGGGCTGATGATTAAGTTCACAGCTGTGGTTGTGAGATGAGCAGAAAGTCTAAATCGAAGTCTACACATGCCAGGTAGGCATCAGTGCCCATTTCTAATCTCCACATCCTGGGCATGTGTTAGGTTATATGGCAAGGGGGAAATCAAGGTTGCAGATAGAATTAAGGCTGCTGATCAGCTGATCTAGAGATGGGGAGATTAGCCTGGGTTGTTTAGGTGGGTCCAGTGTATTCTGTCCACAGTGTGCTCATAAGAGGTAGAAGGAAGCAGAAGAGGGAGAACCAGAGAGATGGCAGCCTGAAAAGGAATTGGCCTGACTTTGTTAGCTTTGAAGATGGAGAAGGGGGCCCTACTTAAAGATTATGGGTGTCCCCAAGAATTTGGGGAGAACAAAATGGATTCTCCTCCAGAGCCCAAAAGGAACACAGCACTGTTGACCTCATGGTTTTAGCTCAGGGAGACCTGATTTAGACTTCCGATCTCCAGAGTTGTAAGATAAAAGAATTTGTGTTGTTTGAAGCCATGAAGTTTTTGGTGATTTGTTACAATGGGCACAGAAAATAGCATGAGCTTCCTCCTCCCCAATAAGCCATATATTCTCCACTGAGCAGAGTCGTCATCATTTTAAAATGAAACTTGATCATGTCACTTCTCTCCTCAAAATCCTAAAGTTTTTAGGACTAATGTACAAATGTTGAGTGTGACCCAAAGTGTTCTGGTGGTCTAGCTTTGGCATGTTTCTCTAGTACCACCTCAAACACCTGCCAACTCTTCTATTTGTTGTAGTAAAATGTCTTGGCCATCACCATTTCTTCTTTGGGAATGCTTTCTCTGACCTCTGTTCTCCAACTCTTGACTTTGCTGGTTTCCACTATACAACCCCATAAGTTCCTATACTCTTCTTTAAGGACCTAATAAAATGAGTAACTTAATAATTATTAGCTTACTGTCTATTTCTCTTGCAGGATTCACTTCTTTATTTGCTCATTCATTTGCTCTTACCAAGTACCTACTATGTGCCAGGCACTATACACTCTGGAAGAGCATAACTCAGACTGCATTATTCATCACTTGACCCCCAGTAGTTCATCTGATATATAGTGGGTACTCAGTAAAAGTTGTTAAATGAGTCAGTAAGTATATTTGTTTCATTTTAATCTCTTTAAGCACTTATTATAATGTTGGATACATAGACTATACTCAATAAGTAATCTTTTAAAATTTTGAAGGGAAAGATTGGGTGGAAGTTAAACTTTGCACTGCTAATTAGCATTTTGAAGAGGCAAATAAAAACACACAGGTAGTTAAAACATTGCCTTTGACACTTTCTTAAAGTCCTAAGGGACTGTAATGATGGGTATGACTCACTTCCCTACTCTAGCACACACAGGTGTTTGTGTGTGCAGAAACATAATCAAATATCTATCCCTATATGTGCCAGGATAACGTCTATATGAGAAAACAACCATTTATTATGAGCCAATGCCCATAATAAATTTACACATTTGTTAATCACAGCTTTGTTTATATAATTTTTCTACAGGGTGGAGTAATCATGTGTGAGTCTTTTAAACTGATGTAACTGACATTTTTTTTCAGTTCATTCTGTAAGCAAATGCAGACAGTCCCAGTCCCTACTAAGAAATTCAAGCCTGGAGAACTGGATAAATAAATATGAATGAATTCATTTGATGGAGTGACATTTTCATTTAATTAAGGCAGAAAATCAGCTCTAAAACATATGATTGCTCCTGACAAAGAAGCAGAAGCTAGTTTTTAATTAATAAATCTCTAATAGCTCTTCCCTGGGATGAGACAAATCTTCAGTGAGGGAGTACATGGCACAGGATAGGGGGGCAGAGGTGGGTGAAGGGAAGGGAAGAGAAATTGGAGAGAAAGGGAGAGGAAAAGGAAGAGAAGAACCACAGAGACAATGCATCCTCAAACTTTCAAAAAATAGAAATAAAATTAGAGACCATTTATTTATGCTTTAATATACGTCAAATCCTATTAGGTCAAAATTATTATAGTAAAACTTTTTGTGAAACAAAGTAAATATCCAGGTCTCAAGAGAGAATTAATTAAAAAAATTATAACACAATTTTAGGTCAATGATATTTGTTCTATTATTTCATCTCTTCCTCCTGTCTGTGGTGTGGTCTGAATCTTAGGGACACAAATGACAAAAGAAAAGTCAAATTTCCCGATACATAAACATGAGGATCAATACCCACATAGCCAGTTTACAGTAAATGTGAATAATTACAACCAACTGAATGATAGAAATGGAATGAACTGGAAAACACACTCAACTACTACTTACAGACTTTCAAAATCTCCATACACTACTCCCAACAATGTTTAATAGATTTTAGTTATAAATGTCAGTCAGTTTTATTTCTCTGATATAACTTGGAAAGAGTGAATTTTTAGATGTGTAACTCCAAGCTACATCACCTCTTACATAGCAGATACTTGAAACCCTTGAGGTCACTGTTAATAATTTTCTGTGTGTTCATTTATGCTGAATCAATTTCAATTAAATCAATTAAAATGGCGACTAACAAAATTTCACATCATTGATCTAACAAGATTAAGATTACTCAGGATATTGGGGCATCAGGAAATGCTAGGCTGACATTTCTGCTTCATTTTGTTGATTTGGAAAATAAACAGATTTGATTTCTTAATGCCCCAACAGCTCAGGTATGCAGGAGGCAGCTCAGTCAAAGGGTTTTGATAACAGACAAAAATGCATCTTTCAAATAAGAGATATTTCACAGCAGGTAGGTAGGTGGAGAGGAAATATTGGTTTTAGAGTCAATCCACCATTTTACCCAATGTGACAGTTAATTTTATGTGTCAACTTGACTGGACCACAGGGTGTCCAGATATTTGGTCAAATATTATTCTGGGTACATCTGTAAGGGTGTTTTTGGATGAGATTAACATTTGAATTGGGACACAGATTAAAGTAGATTGGCCTCCTCATTGTGCCAGGGACTTAACCAATCAGTTGAAGGCCTGAATAAAAGAAAAAGGCTGACCCTCCTGTGAGCAAGAGGGAATTCCTCTTGCCTTACCACCTTTAGCTGGGAGTTTTTTGCCTGCCTTCACACCTGAACTGAAACATCAGCTCTTCTTGAGTTTAGAAGAACATGCCAGCTTAGATGGTACTTTCGTCATATTCTCCTGGTGCTTAGGCCTTTATACTTGAACTAAAATCACTCTGTTAGCTTTCCTGGGTCTCCAGCATGCTGACTGCAGATCTTAGGACTTCTCAATCTCCGAAATTGTTTGAACTCTTTATAACATATCAGGGTCTCTGTTTCTCTCTCTATACATGCACGAACATGCACGCAAACTCACACACATCCTATTGGTTCTATATCTCTGAGGAATCTTTACTAATCCAACCACTGTTTATCTGTTTGAACTTGGCAGGCATTGCAGCTCTATGGGTATCAGATTCTTTATCTTAGAAGAGGACTCATGATATCTGTTTTGCAAAACTGTTGTGGGGGATTAAATACAGAATTTAAAATGTCAAATTTGTAAATAGGTGCACCATCAATATTAGCTCCAGACTTTTATTGGTAAGAAACTGAAGATTTGATAGCCCATAGCTTAGTCTAGAAATAAAAAACAGTATCTAGTGCTAACATTAGATATTAATGATTTTGATAATGGCTTCCTAACTTTGTGAAACATTGATAGTTTCAAGTATGAATCACTAAATTGTTCTTTGTAGAACTGAAGGAATTGTCTTAGTCTTCTTCCCCTTTTCTATATTTATAGGTCTACTATGACAACTTTGTCCTCATACCTACTAAGCACAGGAAATGGTAGAGTCTCTGTGTAAAGTACCTTGTTTATTGCCTTTTGGGGCTGCCCAAGAGAACTTGTTTCATGTTACCTGGGAAATAGAAGGTGGGATTTCAGCAGCATTTTTTTCTGAGAACTATGGAGGGTTATCATGTATGGAGAGTGTGCCACTTTCAAAGATCTTGAAGACATCACCTACAAGCTTAAGTGTTAGACGAATTCATCACAGTTTGGGCTTTAACATAGAATACCTTCACGCACTCCAAGGGTTGAAGCCTTCCTCTGAAGTTACCTGGTTATGACAAGCAAACTCAAGGCCAAAGGGAGTTTTAATCTGATGCTACTGAAGGCCTAGTATGTGCCTGGTGTATTATGTGTTCTGAATCTACATGGTGCAGGGCAGTGGCCCTCATGTCTTCACATGCACAGGAGTCATTTATGGTGAAACTGTGAAAAATACCCATGCTTGGCTCTGAGAGCCTAATTTGGCAAGTCCAGGGTAGATTTTAGGAATCTACATTTTGAGGAAGTAGAACCAAAAAATTCTGCTGAAAGGCGGTCTTATATTTGAAAGAGGAAAATGTGGTGAAGAGGAGTGAAGGTTGAAACTTGACAACCCTCTTCTTTATTGTTACTCAACCTATTGCCACACATTGCCCCGTGTCCTGAGTTGACCTCTCTCCATCTCCATTTGCTGCCACCCTCATCCATGCTGTCATCATATCCTGCATAGATGGATGCAACAACAGCCTCCTACCTGGATGCCAGGCCTCCTGTCTCTCTTCTCCTTTTCCAGTGCAATCTTTTTTTTTTTGTTGTTGTTTAATTTCTCTTTTTGAGACAGTCTCACTCTGTTGCCCTGGGTAGAATGCCATGGTGTCATCATAGCTCACAGCAAACTCAAATCTTGGACTTAAACAATACTCTTGCCTTAGTCTCCCAAGGGGCTCGGTCTACTGATGCACACTACCATGTTTTGCTAGTTATTTTTCTATTTTTAATAGAGACAGGGGGTCTCACTTTTGCTCAGGCTAGTCTCAAACTCTTGAGCTCCTAGCCTCCCACAGTGCTAGGATTAAAGGCATAAGCCACCCTACATCTACTCATCTTTTGTTATACAAATCTGATTATAATTGTCTCTAATTTGAAACTCTCTAGTAGTCCCCATGGTCCCAGAATAAGTTCCAGATTCCTTAAGAACTACAAACAAAAAAAGCCTTCACACTGTACCACCTGGTCCATTTTCTTCCTTTCCAACCTTACTTCCTGCCATCTGCCCTCCCTTTTAACTCCTGACCCTCTAGCTATACTAGCCTTCTTCTGAAATTCCTGGAAGGCGCTAAACTTCTTCTTCACCTTTGGCCTTTGTAATAGTCAATTTGCCTGAGATAAGAGATGACCAAACAGCTCAGAGAATATTATTTTTAAGTGCTTCCAGAAGGGAGAGTAGCCTCTGAATCAACATACTCAGTAAGGAAGATCTGCCCTCACCTACCAGGTGAGCTCCCTTACCCTATCTCTTTAGGGCAAGAACAGAACAAATAGGGGGAGGAAGGACAAGTTCTCTTCCTCTTCCTGAGCTGGGATACTTTATCTCCTTTTGCTCTTGGGCATTGGAGCTACCAGTTCTTGGGGCTGTGGACTTGGTGACTTACATTAGTAGTTACCCCTATCCTCAGGTCTTCAGATTTGAACTGAATTACACTACCAGATTTGCTGGTTCTTCAGTTAATAGATGGCAGATTGTGGGATTTCTCAGTCTCCATAATCACATGAGCCAATGCCCATAATAAATCTCCTCTTATATATCTGTATATACACTTTGGTTTGGTTTCCCCAAAGAACCCTAATAAAGCCTCAGAGCAGTCTGTTTCTTCCACCTGGGACATTTTTCTTTCTATAGTCCCCGAGCACCACCTGTCCTGGCTTACTCCTCCTCTTTTGGATCTCAGCTCCCTGAGGGAGATTCTCCTGATTCCTTGGAGCTAGAAAAGTCTCTCTGTTCCTTCTCTTCCCAAAACATAATTAACTCATCCTTTCCTATCACTCTCCATGTTACTATGGTTCCTTCCTGATGAATGTTTTCCCCATTAAAATATAAAATCCATGTGTATGAGAATCACAACTATCTTGTTTACTATATTTTACTGAAACCCAGTAAAGGTCTGACACATAGCAGGAGCTCAGGAAATATATGGTTTAACAGTAAGTATACTTTTACAACATGCTGTAGTTCCCTAAAGCTCTCATCACCTTGGTAAGTTTATATTTTTTGCACAACTAAAGAGAAATAAACACACCTTGCTAACTAGAATAGCTGGCTCAGTCTGGAGGTCACTCATCCTGGCACATTTTTTCTGGATCAGATAGATGCCCTTCCTATACAATTCTACAAAGATCTACATTTATTTCTGTCACTCCTCATGCCTTTCTGTGCTATAACACTTTAGGTGTATGTCTCCTTCACTTGACTTCAAGGGTAAGCTCTGTCATATTCACCCCAATATCCTTAACACATGGCATAAAGATAGTATTGACACAGGGGAGGTTCTTAATAAATTAAAAAAAACTTACTGAATGAATGTATAATTCTTATAATAAAAAGATAAAAGGAGATACTAAGAATGGACAAATTATTTCAGAAAAGAAGACTTTATTCTTGGTAGTGGCCTAAGGCTGGACCAACCACTATACAACTTTAGAGTCCATACCTAGTGTAGTCTATATATGGATGCCCTCTGGAGCTGGTATGTAGAAACTTTGATGCAGTGTGAGACTTGAACATCTATACTATATAGAGCTTTATGGTAGATACTGAGAATTGGTGGCTCCAAAGAAAAAGGCCACATAGAAATTAGTTGAAATATATGACTAAGAACAGAAATCCTAAAGGACATAGATGGTATATTTATCTATTTCTTCTTAGAAAAGCCAGAGTAGGTTGGTGCATCTCTGAAAATGGCTTTAATTTCTTCTCATCTCATCCACGTATCATTGTCCTGAGGTAACTTTCTTTCTAAATAGCCTTTTGGACTTTTGAATATCAGAGACCAGATTGCAGAGACTAGACTTACCCAAGAAAGAAACCAATATCAATTGTGGAAAACCCATAATCTTTCTTTAAAGAAACATCAATCATTTAAGGTCCTTCAAATCCATAGTCAAACCACAAGGTCAAGGTGATGTAACAATGAAATTCCATGACCATCACAAACTATCCAAATAGGAGACATCAAATATATTCTTTCATCTAGGACATTTAATTGCAAAGGTCAATGCATTTGAGGCTGATGAGTTCTGCAGAGGCAAACATGTAGCACTGTAGGTCTTTAGAGTTCCCTAAAAGTTACTCATCATGCCAAGAATGACTTAGAATATTGAGCTATACAGAAGCAGTGATAAGGATTTCTAATAGACAAGTCCACATTAGAAAGATGATGTGTGGACACTTCTCCCATATGCTAGTTAGAGGGCCCATGAGGCAGATGTTTTTCTGCCATGAAGAAAAATACTTCAAACAAAACACCTGCTTGAATTAACTGACCCTAATGGATTCCCAGAATTAAAATGAAATAGGAGTGGATGTAGGATATATGTCGTAATTTTTACCCCTACTGATAAACTGGTAATAAAGCCCCAATGAAGGGCCTTTAAATATAAAGTTCATACATAGGAGAATTTTTCTGATGGTTTACAGCAGTGTTTTTCAATCTTTCTTATCTCATGGAACACTTGAACTTATACTTAAACTTCCATGGCACACTTAAATTGTGTTGATTAAAAAAAGAGACAGGAATATACTTAATGTGCTTTGAACTTCTTTTGAAAACAATGTAATTAATGATCTTTAAAATTTTCATGGCACACCTAAGATCCTTTCATGGCACACCAGTTGAAAATCACTGGCTTAAAGGCCAGGGGTCCTCAAACTTTTTAAACAGGGGGGCCAGTTCACTGGCCCTCAGTCTGTTGGAGGGGGACGAGTCGGCTGCTAAGCAGGGCAGGCAGCAGCAGTAAAAACACCCGGTGGGCTGGATAAATGTCCTAGGCAGGTCGCCTGTGGCCCGCAGGCTGTAGTTTGAAGATGCCTGCTTAAAGGTTTAATAAAATTAGAAAATCTCCTGGTCACAACATTTTTATAATAGGTGTGAAGATTTTGAAATGTGGAAATGCTATCATGGAAGAAACTGGAAAGGGATATGTGGTTGGCAGATCATAATCAAATAAAGTAGTAATGAAAATTTTTCCCCTCACAGAAGAATGATCTACACAAAATCCTAGGAGTTTATTGGTCTAACATCCTTCTTCATGATGACCTCTGAGCTCACAGATCCCAGGAGAAAATTCACTTTACACTTACTTGAGCGTGTCTCTTAGGAGAACACTTCAGGATTAAAAATAATAGACAACACTATTCAAAGCAGGCCACTGGTTTATACATTTAAGAAACTATGTCACTGTCAATACTGGGCAAGTCAATATAAAAGGTTGCAAGGGAATAAAGAGATTCTTTAAAAAAGAACAAAAAAGAGATTATAAGTGACACTGTTCATGGAAAAAGATGATCCAAGATGCTATGCTTATTTTCTTATCAATCCATAAAATACATGACATTGCGTTCACTGCTTTGAAGAGATTAAAAGGAAAATGAGAAGGAGTTCAGAAGACAAAAGCACAACAGAAAAGAAAACTGAGGTTTGCTCATCATCTACAGGGGAAACACAGCATCACCACAACTTTATAGGATCCTTTTTCTACTTCATGCCCACCTTTGTGCACCTGTCAAACTGTTATCCTCCAGAACTAGTTCATGTATTATAATCCTGGCAAGTCTTTCTTGTCCCAACTATTCCCTTAGGTGAGGCTAAGTTCCAGTGTGGGCCATCACTGTACTTCTGTGCATCTAACAGCGTACGTACATCTGATGGGTGCTCCTTTTTGTCCCATGATGAGGGAACAAATGAATACTGTGTGATGAATGAAGCATTATTCATTTGAACAAAGTGCTTAGTAATGCAAAGGGGGAATGTTGGTTTTGCCTGAAAGGTCAGGCTTCTCAGAAGAGGTGATATCTCATCAAGGCTAGGTCCTTCCACGAGTTTTATAATGTCATATTCATAACAGTCCTGTGCAGTAGATCCTTTTCTCATTTTTATAACTAAGGCATCTTAATTTCTGATCAGCAGCTTGCCCAAAGTTAATACATCTATGAAATGTCTAGAATGGCTTTCTATGGGAAGCTAAAGAGTTTGGGTTTTATGCTGTAAGTATATTTTAAATCAAATATTTTAAGGATGGAAATAATATTATCAGAAATCTATTTCACTCTGACAATAGAAGTAGGAAGTTAACTGAGAAAGAATTGAGGGAGCTGGGCAGAGACTCCAGCTCACCTGGCAGCTAGAGGTTACCCAGACAGCCTAGGAAGGAGCTGGAGAGGGTGGGTTAACACTGCAGGCAGGGCCCGTGAGGCCAGGAAGGGTTAGTAACCCTCTTTACTTGCAGAACTCAAAGGATGTGGTTACCATGTGAATGGTGAGGAAAATGGAGTACTCATAAGTGACTCTTGATCCTTCTTTTCAGGTTGGGTGATGTAAAGAGCACTGGTGGCATTAACCTTGAGAAGAAACACAGCAGGAAAAACAGACCTGGGAGATGGTGGCAATGACAGCAGGGTTAAATATGGATGTTCTCAATTTGAAAGCGGGGCACAGTAGCTCCCACTTGTAATCCCAGTACTTTGTGGGGATCACTTGAGGCCAAGAGTTCAACACCAGCCTGGGAAACACAGCAATATCCTATCTCTACAAAAAACAAAAAGTTAACAAGTAGCTGGGGATGGTGGCACACACCTGTAGTGGCAGCAACTCCAGAGGTTGAGCCTAGGAAGACAGCTTGATCCCAGGAGTTTGAGCCTGCTGTGATTGTGCCACTGCACTGCAGTCTGGGTTACAGTGAGACCCCATGTCAGAAAGAAAGCAAAAAGAACAACAAAAAAGAAAGATGTTAGAGGAAAATTCAGGGGCTCACATCCTTTAGGGAGATTAAAATAAGGATCTGAAGCTTCAGAGCCATCTAAAGTGTAAATGAGAGTCATCGTGAAGTAGCTAAAGTGATGATGGAGTAGGTTAAATTCTCCAGAGAACATGAGAAATGTGAGCAACCAAGAAGCCCCATTGCCAGAGGCATCAACATTTGGCAAGTGGTAGAGGAAGCCAGTTTGCCACCAGACTGAGAGGAGCCATTGGAAAGAAAAGAGAACTAAGATAGTCACAGTCATGTGGATGGCGGCTGGGGCTGGGTGGGGTGGAGCTCATACTCTCCCATGTGAAGGTAGAAAACTGAGATGTGAACGTCCGATTTGTAACACTGGAACCCAACTAAATAAAAGACATGGTGGAGCCTGGACATTCAAACAGCATAATTTGAGACTGACTAGCCAAGGAGCCACCTGGTGCACTTCACGTGTGCACAAAAGGGAACGGAATGGCTCTTTCTCAGGAGCGGGATATATTAGATTTCTTCCTCAGAAAAGAGACAAAAGGAAGCAGTTCCTAATGACAATGTACAGAGACATATTCCATTGCTCGGAAAAGAGATGCTGAGAAAATTATTATTGAATAAGTGAGGTTACAGTAAATACAAGTAAATTGGACCTGGACTTATTTTGAGATAGTTTACAGAGACTCTCAGGGGCCCCTCAAGACAGTGCTGTCTCCAGGGGGAGCCAGATAGGACTTCTGCAAAGAAGCAGTGATCTTTCTGGAAACCTTTCAGTATTTCTACATGTATTAAATAGAGCTGGTCTCCAACTTTGTTTTTCTGCTTTTATCATCTTAAGAATACTGACCTGGCAGTTTCTTGTAAGGTCAAATATATATTTCAGATACAAATCAGCAATTTCACTTCTTGATACTTTCTCAACAAAACAAAAACCAGTGTTTCCACAAAAACTGGTAGTATGTGAATGCTTCGAGTAGCTTTATTAGTGTTAAACAAAACTGCAAACACCACAGATGTGCCTCACCTAAGGAATGATCAGCAAACTGTGGTTTGTACGTTTGGTGGAAAACTCTGCAATGAAAGTGAATGGACTAGAGATAGAGGCCACAGCTTGGTAAGTCTCAGTGCATTTCTGAGAGTAAAGAAACCAGGCTCTTCGATCTCCTTTATATGACATTCTGGAAAAGGAACAACTGTAGGGATAGAAAACACCAGGGGTTGTTAAGAGGTTGCTTGTAACAGAATGGCCTGACAATGAAGGGACGCCAGGGGCCGATTTTGTGGAGCAAGGGAACTTTCTTATTCTTGACTGTGATGGTAATTACACAACGATGTGCATTCCTTAGTACTTGTACAACTGTGCACTAAAAATGGTGAATTTTATTATATGCAAATTCAACCTTAATTTAAAAAAATTAGGGAAAAAGAAAAAAAATGGTGTGGAAATTAGGAAAATTGAGATCTAGTTTTCGGTTATGCTCACAACTAGCTGTGAAACCATGGATGACCCTCTAATTCTCTTTAGGTCTTGGTACCCAAAGCTGTACAATGAGACTGGACAATTTCTAAAAGAGTCTATTGCTGTGTTCTACAAAGACTTTTCCTTAAGCAAGGTAGTTGACCAGATGGCCTATTTTAGTTCAGATGGCATATTGGAGTTGCTGAAGTGTTATTGTGGAGGTAACCGGACTGAAATAGCCAGCCCGCGCACACAGTTCTGTAAAGTCTTGCATTAGAAAGCAGTGATTCTAATTTTTTGCCATTCCAAAAGCTAGAGCTTTGGAAAAGTCCATCTGGTCATGCAATCCCCAAGTAAAATTTGACACATGCATTTTGACACTGTGGAAAAAATTCTTCAGCAAACACTAGTGTTTAATGAGCTATAACTGGCCCCAGTAAACACTCATGTTCTTCTTTTTTCATCTTATAGGCACTGATTATGATGGCATTTGAAGATGGCAGCATTTCCTACCATCAAACTACCTTACCCTCCAGTTGGGACATTGTTTTCTACTGCCTAAATTTACCCAAACCCTCATAGCTGTTGGTACATTTTTACAGTCTTCATGTATTTGTAGCTCAGACAGACACATCCTAGGAATGGTTACCAACTATAGAACCTCTGGAGTTAAGGAAAGCATTTACAGCTCAAATAGGAAAATACTAAGACTAAAAATCATAATCTCCATGTCCAAAGCTTAGGTTTTTTTCCTTTTTAAAACAAGGAGTCACAAACTATAGCCCAGAATTTTTTTTATTGTAATAAAAAACGCATAATATTACATTTACAATCTTAAGCATTTTTAAGTGCCCAGTTTAGTAGTGAATATTTAAGCTGCTAGTAACAGATCTCTTAGAAGATTTCAGCTCACAAAACCAAAACTATATACCCAGTATACACTAATTCTTCCTCTCCCTAGCCTTTGGCAGCCACTTCTCTTTCTGTTTCTATGATTTTAACATGGAAAATGTCAAATGTCTATTTTTTGTGAATTTGACTACTTTAAAGTTTTTTTTTTTTTTTTTTGGCCAGGGCCGAGTTAAAACCCGCCACCTCCAGTATATGGGGCCAGTGCCCTACTCCTTTGAGCCCCAGGCACCGCCCGATTTTGACTACTTTAGACACTCCACAAGCATGGCAATCCCACCTAATTTTCCTTACGTGACTGGTTTGTTTAGCATAATGCTCTGAAGGTTTACCCATGTCATAGGATGTGGTGGGATTTCCTTCTTTTTTAATGTTGGGTGATATTCCATTGTCTTCAGCCATCATCTGTTAGTGGACTTCTGGGTTGCTTCTATCTCTTAGCTATTATGAATAATGCTGCAATGAACATGGTTGCCCAATATTTCAAGACTCTTCTTTAAATTATTTTAGACCTATACCTTGAAGTGGGACTTTTGAGTAACATGGTAATTCTCAGTTTAATTTAGTGAGAAACCTTAATACTGTTTTCCATAAGGGCTGTACAATTTTACATTCCCACTAACACAAGTTCCCAGTTTTAAGATCTTTTTACCAATCCTAGTTATTTTCTGTTATTTTGACAGTGCCCATTCTAATGAGCGTGAGATGATAACCCATTGTGGTTTTGATTTGCATTTCTCTAATGATTAGTGACATTGAGCACTGTCTCATGTGTCTGCTGGCTATTTGTATACTTTTTTGGGAAAACTATATGAGTCCTTTACACATTTTTTAATTGCATCATTTACGAGTTTTTGTTGTTGTTCTTGTTGAGTTGTGAAAGTTCCTTATATATTCTGGATATTAATCTATTATCAGGTACATGATTACAATATTACAATATTTTCTCCCATTCTGTAGGTTGATTTTTCAGTCTGTTGATTGTTTCCTTTGATGTGTACCAGTAATCATGTCTGTGAATGAAGTATCATCAGAATGCTGCTATGTCTAATTTATTTACTTGTTATCTGCGGTGGCTTTTGCACTATGGGTAGTTGCAATAGACACCATTTGGCCCACAAAGACTAAAATGCTACCTAACCCTTCACAGAAACAGTCTGCAAATCCCTTTCATGAACTATGCTATGTGGCCTGTACATAAAATCGCATTTAATTACGACCAGATCAGAGGCAGTAGTAACATACTGAGTAACAAGCTGACTGTGGAGTCAGACCTATGCTTTCTTTTTACCAGTTATTTGACTTTGGCTATATTCTTTAAGCTCTTCATTCTCATTTTCCCCTGACATGTAAATTGGGGGAAAAATAGCACTGGCCACAGTGTCAGAAGTTGATATAACCAAGTAACGCATGCTTTGTATACAGTAAACATTTATTACTCTTTAGCTATATGAGAAACAGTCAATATTCAGTATCCCTGGGGAGATTTTCTTTTCAGAAATATTGTTCCCTATTAAAAAAGCTAAGGATGCTTCCTCATATCCTCGAGTATGGATCAATTTGGAGGATCCCAAAATAATCTGTACCCTTGCTGTGTGTTATATAAGGCACCTTTCGCCTCATCTCCCATGAATCAAGCAGAAGGAAAGTATAATCATGAGGTTTCCAGCTCCATACTGTGCTGCCCAAGGGACAAGGAGAAGCACCCTGACACAGCTGAGACCCCAGCAGGAGCATGCAAGCAAGCAGGACCACCAGATCGATATCCTGGCTGCTCCTGCAGAGAAGACGAAAAGGCTACACAGAGGAGAGAACCACCTTAAAACAGCACAGCGAGGACCGAGAGCAAGGTCAGACATTGATCATGTTACTTGCAAATGTCAGGTAGTTACAGGGCCATCGTGAACAAGAGCAGCAGAATCGGAGGCCAGGATTTCAGCAAAAGGACAGTTACCTTTAGATGATGAGCTGTTTCAGGAATTTTTATCTTGACTCGTTACTAGTACTTACATACTGATGTATTTACTATGCATTCTCTACACAACATTTTTAAATGCCTTATGGCTTTTGTCCTTTGGTCAGCACTCGGAAGGAGGAGAGCAAGAAAAAAAAGAAGGCAAAGAATATTTCTTTTCCTTGTGTTCAGATAACCCATAGTGGCTACATGGAGCTCATCTGGTCTGTCTGTGACTATCTTGGCCACTGCCATGGGGCTCCTGGCCAACTATATAAAAACTACTAGTGTAAAATCAAAAGCTTAATGCAAGTTTTAAAACAACAATCAAAATATGGAAAAGTAGGTTTAATTATCTATTATTTGATCTCCTAGAAAGATTGCAGGATAAGTTTTCAGGTGGGTATATCTAATTTGGAAGTCTGATTACAGACTGATGCAACTGATCTGATGTGTGTGTGTTTTTAACTTCCACATCCCAAAGAGGCTTGTTTCCTTGAGAGAAAATCTTTAGAGGGCATTCATTTGTTTCATTTTGGAATTGATTTTTAAGCTTGGGTCATGTTCCTTTGAATGTCTTCAGTATGGGAAAAGATTTCATCCTTTGAGGATGGAGCTCCTCTTTGGAAAAAGCAGCCAAACATTTAACTCCAGATCTCATATATATGGGGTGGGAAATCAAACCCAGTGAAACACTGTAGATCCAAAATAAAGCTTGAAAAAAAGCCAATTAAAAAATAAGCAAAGAATCTGAAGAGACATTTTTCTTTTTCTTTTTCTTTTTTTTTGAGACAGAGCCTCAAGCTATTCCCCTGGGTAGAGTGCCATGGCATCACAGCTCATAGCAACCTCCAACTCCTGGGCTCAAGCGAGTCTCCTGCCTCTGCCTCCCAAGTAGCTGGGACCACAGGCGCCCACCACAACGTCCGGCCATTTTTTTTTTTTGGTTGCAGCTATCATTGTTTGGCGGGCCCAGGCTGGGGATTTGAACCCGCCACCTTAGGTGTACGTAGCTGGCGCCTTAGCCGATTGAGCCACAGGCGCCGAGCCGAGACATTTTTCTAAAGAAGATACACATATGACCAATAAGCACAGCAAAGGTGGGCAACATCATTAGCCATTAGGGAAATACAAATCAAAACCATGAGATACCACTTCACGCGTACAAAAATCGCTATAATCAAAAGGACAGACAACAAGTTTTGGCGAGGATGTGGCAGAATTCTTATCCACTGCTGATGGGACATAAAATGGTAAATCCACTTTGATTTTCATTACACACGGAGTTACTATGTAACCCAGAAATTCCATTCCTAGATATATATGCAAGAGAGATGAAAACACATGCCCACACAAAAATATGCATAAAAACCTCCACAGAAGCAATACTGATGATAACCAAAATGCAGAAACAATCCACATGTGGTATATTTATAAAATGGAATTCCACGCTGCCCAGGTGAGTAGCCGGCTGTACCCTCTGGATTTGTGTACGTGCACTCTATTGATATACCAATCCACATGTGGTATATTCATAAAATGGAATTCCATGCTGCCCAGGTGAGTAGCAGGCTATACCCGCTGGATTTGTGAATGTGCGCTCTATGATGTTTGCACAACAAAATTGTATCAGGAGCTGGCGGTGGGGGTGTTGGAAAGAAATGGGAGGAGACAGTTGATGGGTGAAGGGTTTCTTTCTGGGTTGATGAAAATATTTTAAAACTGATTCTGGTGATGGTTGTACAACTGTTTATATACTAAAGATCATTGAATTGTACACATTCAGCAGATAAATCGTATGTTATGTGAATTGTATCTCCATAAAAATAACAAAAGTAAGGCTTCTTATAAACTTACAACACTGACTGACTTAATTGTGTGGCTTCTGTGAAGGCTCACAATATTCTATATTCACTGTCATACTACCCTGAGTGATCTAGATATTTTAGCTCCTCTAATTCTGGCAGCATCCTCATTTGGTGAGCAAATTTACTTGATCCCCATTTCAGCGATTAGAAAACTGGGAGCACGGAGAGATTAATTCCCCAGAAGCCGTGCAGCAGTACATGGTAGGCCCTGGATTTAAAATTCAGGCCTGTCTGATACTGAAATTCACTTTCTCCTTCTTGTTTCTTCATAAAGATTTTATTGCTTTAAATAGTTAACATTCTTATATATTTTAAAAAACAAAGAGACATAGGAGGCAGACACCCCCTCTCCACCCAGTGCCGGTCTTCCAGGTACACTTGTATTAATTCCTTGCACAGCATTCAGCATTTCCTTAAAACAAGGCACATACGGATATACATTTTTATTTCTCCCTCTTTGACAAATGTAGCATACTATACAAATTCTTCTGCACCTTGCCTTTTCACTTTTCATGGCATCCCAGAAATCCTTCCACATTAATATCCTTTATTCTTGTATTTACAGCTTCAGAGGACTCCAGTATCTTGATGTACCACAATGCAATTAGCTGGGTCCTGAAAGATGGACATAAGTTCTTAAGAACTTAAATTTTGAAACTGTCGGCTGGGCGTGGTGGGTCACACCTGTAATCCTAGCACTCTGGGAAGCAGAGGTGGGTGATTACTTGAACGTAGGAGTTCAACGCCAGCCTGAGCAAGAGGGAAACCCCATCTTTACTAAAAATAGGAAAAAGAAAAAAGCTGTCTTCAAAGGCAAGAAGGAAACTCTTAAACAACTTGATTTTTGAAGTAAATCATATTCCTCAAAAATGGACTACTTTGAAGATAACCTTTCTTTTATTTTTTTAATTTATTTTTTCTTAGATCATAATTGTGTACATTAATTCTATCATAGCATACAGTGTGTTGCTTCTATATGCAGTTTGGAAAACTCTTATCCAACTGGCTAACACGATGGCTATGTTAGCCAGTTGGATAACCTCTCTTTTAAACATGTTAGCAAATACTTGTTAAACAGCAAAGCAATAGACTGAAGGTTTCATATATTAAAATCCTAACCTCCAAGGTGAGATTTTAAGAGGTCACATGTGAGAAAGTGGTCCTCATCAGACACTGAACTACTGGTGCCTTGATCTTAGACTTACCAGAGTCTCACTTTGCCACCCAGGCTGGAGTGCAGTGACCTGATCATAACTCACTGTAACCTTGAACTTCTGGTCTCAAATAATCTTTCCTCCTCGGCCTCCTTAGTAGCCAGGGCTATAGGAACACACAATTTGGCTAAATCTTGAACAGTTTTTGCAGAGATGGAGTCTTGCTATATTGCCCAGGCTGGTCTCAAACTCCTGGCCTCAAGAGGTCCTCCTACCTTAGCCTACCAAACTGCTAAGATTATAGGCATGAGCCATCACACTTAGCCGATAGTCAATACTGAACCATTATCATTCCAATGGTAAATTGCCCTATGATACACATATGAAACTAATCAGTACATGTGAGAGGAATGGAATTCCAATTCCAATTATAGAAAACCTAGACAGAAAATATTTTAAGGCCACCCCAACTGTCTTTAGAATTTCTATTATCAGTAAAAAAATAAAAAAGCTTATTAATTTTGTTTTTTTTAAACTATCTCTTCAATAAGGCTACCGATTTTCTAAAGGATGCCTGACATAAAATGAGTTTGATCATTAACATGTAAAGGACAAGCAATAAAGAAGGTAATATAGGTGTAGACAGATATCCAAAAGCGAAAGAATGGTGATCTCTTCTAAAGGGAATCGAATGAGAGAACTCAAAACGCACAGCTTTTCAAAGCTAAAGAAAGTGACAACAAGTAAATTGAAAAGGCTGAACGAGCTTTACCTTCCCAGAACACAAACATATATTTAGCTTAATAGACTTGAGTATATCTCAGGAAAAATCCTATATATTATGCATCTAGGGCAATGAAAGCTGTAGAAAATGATTTTGTAGAGCAAACACATTGCAGCCTGACATGAGTGGAGAAAAAGAGTCAAAGGCACCTGCAGAGGTTTAGGTCTCGTTCTCTGTATCATCACAGGAGAGAACAAAGCACTGAGAGAGCCTGAGATGCCGCACAGAAGCTGGGCAGACCTCCGGTGGCGGTTGAAGCTTTGAAAACAGTGCACGTTTGTATTTTCTGATTATAACTGTAATGTGGATGTGTTGACAAAAGTTTTGGAAAATAAAGAAAAAGAAAACAAAATCGCCCACAACCCTACCACCCAGAGAAAACCATTATTAAAATATTGGCGTATCTATTCACAGTCCTTTTTTTGATGGACATGCAAGAATATATGGTTTTACAAAATTGGGTTCAATTTTATAATTATAGTTTTATACCTGGCATCTCCCCCTCCCCACTTTGTATTACCTCGTGATCACTTTCCCATGTTTTCATATATTCGTTGAGGATGTAATTTTGATAACTGTAGTATATTGTATCTTACGAATCTAAGCAGAATTATTTGACTCGTTCCATACTGCCAGCCCTGTAGGCTATTTCTAAGTTTCATAAATAGCCCTGTGATGGACTTTCTGCTCACAATCTTCGTGTCCCTATTTACTTCTCAAGAGAAACTTAAAAGTATATCAGTATGTCACACTCAAACTTAAATCACGCAGTGTACTGGTACCTATAAATTCACCATTAGAAGTCTCTGGGGACAAAATGCAAATAATGTGTCTAAAATAAATAATACTATTTTTGTTTCTCTTGAAGTCTATATTTATCCTTCTAGAGCAGTCATCTTTCAGGCAGCACATTACTTCCTCTAGGCAAAGGGACTATTACTGGGTTAATCTAAATGCAATAACATAAAACTTGGCTGACCCAGATTTCTCCAATATCAGTATGCATGCAATTACAATATTCTGCAGATTGAAAAATACCCAAGGCTCTCAAAAACACATATTTTATCATCCTTTCATTTGAAATGATACACAGTTGACACTAAAATAAAAGTGATAGTCAGTGGAGGTTGATAGCAACCCAATCTTATGTAGACAAGTAAGTTACATATAGTAAAACTTAAGGTTTTCTTCAAATTCTAGCTTCATTTTGTCACTTCCATACTCATAGAGATCTTAAGTGTTCTTATCATGTTGAAGTTATTCATAATTCTTGTGAAGAATTATGTAGTCCAGTCCTCAATCCACTAGAGTCTATTTTTATTCTATTTTCAAGAAGCTAAAGAGGGATCTGACAGTTTCTAAAGTGTGTGTGTACAAATACATTTATGTACAGACATACACATGTAAAATGTTTTTCCCCACTAGACAGTGAAAAACAAAGTAAAAACCCAAGAAACTCCCCATTGGCAATCTTAACTAGGAAATCACTGAAATTCTAAGGTGTTCTCACAATTGGTGGTTAGAGAAAGTTAGCTAGGGTTGCACTGTACAGTTGTACAAATTGCACACTACATAGGACTAGTGAGTGCAATGATACCGTGATCTATGTGACCAGCACTCTTTGTGGTTGTACCGTGCACAGTCTATACAGCTATACATAATGACTTCTGAGTTAGCTCAGATAATTCTGTTCACGTATCTATTACTTATTTTTGCATCCTTCTCTCTAGCAAGTTATGAAAAAGAAAAGTGTTGGGAGGGAAGTGGACTTTAAATTCATATACTTTGTTAAGAAAGGAAATTCTACAAAGGAACAATAACAGATTCTCCCTGGCTCCTCTTTGTCATGATGGTAAAGTTTTCTTTCTTCCCATCTCCCCTCCCATCCACCCACTAGAAAGTAACAGGGTACCTTGTGTGAGCAACTGTAGATTTCTGACTTCTTCTCGCACCTTCAGCTGGAGCACCTGCTGTAAGATGTGCTGCCGAAGGTTCTCCTGGGCAATCCCCATTCGCTCAAGCTTTTTGTCGGTAAGTCTCAGTAGGGCTCGCCCTGTAGGGTTTTAAGAAATAAGAGGAAAAGCAAATCAACAGTTTGCTGGAGAAGGATTTATATCTCAGTCTTGACTATTCTGCTGGAACAGAGGATTTCATCTAACCACAGACACTTTGGAATAAAGCTTCCTCCATTATCCTTGCAGAATATGGATCATCTGGATAAAGAAATTATGCATGTTTAAAAGAGAACCCTGATTTTTATCTAATATTGGCAATTCCCAACTGACTCAAGCATTGGGTTAGACAAAATAGCAAAATTTTAACCTGGATATTTGGGTCACGGATTGAAGGTTTCCATAGAAACAATGTTCTTCATTGGGGGATAATTTTCAGGTTGGTCTATTAGAGCCCAAGTCACCAACAAACCAGCTGGAGAAAGGGATGCTCTAACTGGGAGTACACAGAAACCCAAGCAATGTTTAACCCAGGGTGCAGTAACATTTCTGTGAAATGTGCCTTCAAAGTCCAGTTTTAACCGATAAGCATTTGAGTCTCCTGCTGTACCTCTGGCATTGGGCTGGAATTCCATCTCTAGCTGCTGGGAGATACTACTTAATCCCAACCACTTATCTAAAGTGAAAGTTCCATCAGGGATGAAGCTGAGCAGAGCAAAGTGACCATGAACATCTGAAGGGTGTAAAAACAAGGAGCCTCGGGTGGGAGTGCAGGCAACATGCAGATGCCCTTGGCCCTGCACAGCCTCCTTCCAGCCCTTTTCTTTCCCTGCATACTTCTCTTTCTATTGTGGTTTCTATCAAATTCCCCAATTCTTCCCCACTCTGGGCTTGCCCTAAGATAAGCATATTTCTATTCTGAAGTTTTATGGCATGAAATAAAGAAAATGACCATTATAAATGCTCATAGTACTACCTTTCCTCTCCCTGACACCCCAGTCATCACACCTGCAGATCTTTCCTGTTCCCATGGATGGAGAAGAGACAGAGTTAACTATGTGTGATAACTGATAAGTTTATGGGTAAATCATCCTATGCATTCCAAGAACTAAATGCTCTACCTCCTTGTGGGGAGGGAATGACAGCCAACAAACAGAAGGTGGGGTTAATGGACATTTTCATCAAAGAAATAGAAAAGCCTATAAATTCTGTGTATAAAGAGACAGGTGAAAGAAGAGAGCCCATTGGGAGCAAGCAGTCTGTGTTGTTCATGCTTAAGGTTCCCTTCTTAACCCTTGCTAAGGGCATCAGTCAGGATAAGCTGGGTTGTAAGCTGCCCTAACAGACTATGCCAAAATACCAAGGTGACAACAAAGTTTACTTCCAGCTTGTTCCGCACATTGACTGCAAGTCGACCCATCTTGAACATTACTGATCAATGTACCAGAAGGAGAAGAGAAGGTTCTAGAAGATCTTCATGCCATGAGTGGAATGCTCAGTCTAGAGTTACTTACAAGTCATTGGCCAGAAGTCACTAATCATATGAACCTTCCCACCGACAAAAAACCCATGAATTGTAACAAATGCCCAGAAGCAGTGGTGGAGAACAGAAATATTTAATGGGCAGAGCTGATGAGGACTATAATAACATAGATATGGCCCCGGACCAGTTCCTGGCAGGGAATTGAGTTGGGATGCAAGTGTGTTTGTGGTAGTGGTGGGTGAAGCTTCAGTAGAACCTGCCTCTGGAAGGGGAATCCTAGGGAGCTGCAGCCTTGGCCACACCAGGCAGGTCATTGCAGTTCCCAGAATCGGACTCAAGTAGTTCCCACTGCCTTCTACAGTAGGTAGAATAATGACCCCCTAAAGATGTCCATGTTCTTATCTCTGGAATCTATTAACTCATTACCTTACATGACAAAAAGGACTTTGCAAATGTCATTCAGGCAAGGACCTAGATAGAGATGGAGAGTACCCTGCGTTATCCAGGTGAGTCCCACCTAATCATAGGAGTCAAAGAGGGAGAAGGGGGCACTAGAGAGAGAAGATGTGACATTGGAAGGAGATGCCAGAGCGAAGTCCAGGAATTCTGGCAGCCTCTAAGAGGCAGAGAAGAAGAGGAAGTGAATTCTCTCTCATGTACTCCAGAGCAAGCTCTACCAATACCTTGAGATCCATTTGGGACTTCTGATCTCCAGAATT
>CAUYQV010011645.1:0-26615 GCA_963574575.1 Galagoides demidoff
TGTCTTAACACAACAATTATGAGAAAGACATGATGGCTATGTTAGCCAGTTGGATGAGAGTTTTCCAAACTACATATGGAAGCAACACACTGTATCCTATGATAGAATTAATGTACACAATTATGATCTAATAAAAAAAAAAGATTAAAAAAAAGGTTAATGTAGTAATTTCTATTATAGGTTAACACTTTCAAATTACGAACTGTGCCAACTATAGGTTATCGTTATCATTGCCTTGGGTTAGTCATATGAAAACGAGGCAGGTTTTGTTTTGTTCCAGAGTCTTCCCATAGATTAATCTGTGTGCGCACACAGGCGTGCACACACACACACACACACACACATGCCTCATATATATGTATATATATTTGTTTTGTTTTAGACACAACCTCACTCCGTTGCCCAGGCTAGATTGCCATGGCATCAGTCCAGCTCACAGAAACCTCAAATGTGTGGGTTCAAGCAATTCTCCTGCCTCAGCCTCCCAAGTAGCTTGGGACTACCAGTGCCCACCACCACACCTGGCTAATTTTTCTATTTTTAGTGGAGACAGGATCTTACTCTTTCTCAGGCTGGTCTGGAGCTCCTGAGCCCAAGGTATTCTCCAGACTATGCCTCCCAGAGAGCTAGGATTACAGGTGTAAGCCACTGTGCCCAGCCTCTGTGTGTGTATGGGTTTATGTACACACACACACACACACACATATATATATATAAAGGATAGGGACATTGTGAGAAAACAACACTGAAAACTAATTCTTTGACAATCTATTTAAGAACATCACTGTCCTCCCAGACAGCATGTGTAGTACCAGCCCCAAAACAGCTATGTGCCTGGGCACCTGCCATCATGAGTCCCCAAAATCTAGCTCATAGGTGCTCTTTGGTGTCGCTCAAATTGCCACATACCTACAACAAAAATGATCAAAATAATTGATGTTTCTCAATTTACCATGTCCTTTACTGAAAACTAGATTATTTCAGTAATTTTCAAAAAATACTGGATGGCCTAAGTAACATTGATTAGATAGCCTATTTTAAATTGCCAAGGAATGAATTTTACTTGTAAATTCACTGAAGATAGGTTCTTTGAAACCTCAAATTTTATCAGCATTGTAAATGTAAAATTTACATGTATGTAAGTGTAATAATAAACTAAACAGGGACAGCCATTAGCAAATGCAAGAGCAAAAGAGCAGTTTTTAAATCCTGTTTCTATGTACTCAGAATCAGCGGTTCTTGTGACTTTCCAGAACCCCAGAATCTAAATAGGCTTATGAAGCCCATTTCCAGACCGACATAGATATAGCGGGGGAGAGGGGATCTCTGATGACAAGGATTAACCAGTAATTGGTACCTCATTTTCCCCATTCTTCTTCCAATCACGAATGAGCACAGCCACCCTCTATGAATAAGACATTTTTTAAAAGTACAGATTCACATCTTGAATGGATTCTTCATGAGTGTTTACATTTAAAATTTAAACAAACTTATCACGACCTTTTTCATTTAAGAGAAAGTAGATAAAGGGACAAAACTACTGTCACAACTGACAAATAGCCTTCTCCATGTGGTCACAAAGCCTTTCTTTTAGAGATGGAAAACAAGTTGGTGTAATTGCCTTTGCAGAATTTTATACTTGTCACACTTCCCACATAACTACAAAAATGGCACTGTATTTCCATTCACGATTCCTCATTTTGCAATCCCATGCCCTAATGAAGGAGAAATGTTGGTTTTTCACACTTTCCTGCTACTCAGTAAAGTTCCTAAAGAGATCATTTTGCCCGAGGAATCCTTGCCTTAGTAGAAGAACCCGAGAGGGAGAACTCAGACCATTTCTCATTTTCTCTTCACAGCCACACCAGCAAATATGTGACCTGCGACATGGTTGATCTGTGTACTGTGTAAATGGCATCTGTGCAGCAAAGTCTTTCCATTAGCTCGCGAGGACTGTGGGACTCTGGTTGCCTCTCCTACATTCATGCTCCAGAGAGTAATGACTATGAATGTGCCAGAAGGCTGGAG
This sequence comes from Galagoides demidoff, assembly GCA_963574575.1. Classification (NCBI taxonomy): domain Eukaryota; kingdom Metazoa; phylum Chordata; class Mammalia; order Primates; family Galagidae; genus Galagoides; species Galagoides demidoff. The sequence continues at coordinate 2,029 of CAUYQV010011645.1, forward strand.
ATTAAGAGGTTGTGGCTTTGAAGAAAAAAAGAGAGAGAGAAAGAAACATTCAAATAATGACCTCTCACCCACATAATGAAAAACAGCATCTCCTCTGGATTTCCAAGCTGCCGCTGTTTCTTACTGGTTCCCTTGCCTTGGGGCTCCTGTGTGTGATGTTTCCTTTAAAAACTGCACACACTGAAGTCTTGGGACAAGCAAACATGGCCTTAGCAGAGCATTAGTCTCTTTTAAAACTGGGCTTAATCCCCAAAGCAAGCGGCAGAATAATCTTAAAGATGAATCCAGAGACCACCACGGGGGGCACACCTCCTTCTGAAAATGGTGTGTGACACAAGCATAGCCAGCCACAGTAACACAGCTGGTTATATGACAACTCCTTTTGCATTTAGGGAAAGTAGAGCCGTGCACGCTCAGGTGCTGCGTGATCCTGTTTGTTTGTATGTTTTTTGAGACAGAGTCTTTCTTACTCCTTCGTGCCCTGGGTAGAGTGTTGTGGCATCACAGCTCACAACCACCTCAAACTCTTGGGCTCAAGAGATCTTTCTGCCTCAGCCTTGCAAGTAGCTAGGACTACAGGCACCTGCCACAATGCCTGGCTAGCTTTTCTATTTTTAGTAGAGACAAGAGGACTTACTCTTGCCCAGGCTGGTCTCACTTCTGCCTCTCAGAGTGCCAGGCGGTTCTATTTCTTTATCTCACTCACCTGTCTTTTGGCCTCAGGGCTCAGATCACTAATTCTTCCTGGCCAATATCTTGTTCTGGCCAAGAAGGAAAGTGACCTTTCCTATCAAGTTTTCTGAACGATGGGGAGTATCAGAGCCGCAGCTCCAGAGCAAAGTTCCTGAACCAGGGCTTCAGAATTCAATGCCTAACCTTGAGGGAAGCTGGGATCCAAAAGGGCCCTTGGGAAAATTTGACTGAGAGTCTCCTTTGGCTTAAACGAACAGGCACTTGGTAATTCTTATGGTGATAGAAAATACAACTTTTAGAGCTTTTTAAAGGTTATTATTTCTTATGTTAGTGGGGTAAGTTTCAAGAATTTGTTTCCATCTGCACAGAACCAACAATGGAGTTCTCTGTGGTGACTGATTCAGGTTTGGGTCCTATAGTTTTAGGTCCTATATTTTTGAATTTTGGTCCTATAGATCTGTTTACTTCTGATTAAACAGATGGCCAACCGGCTGTGTTAGTTGGGGCTGGCTGTGCTTGTGTCGTACACCATGTTCAGAAGGAGGTGTGTCCCCCGTGATGGTCTCTGGTGAGTTCAAAGAATTTCTCAGCCAACAGTGCTAGATAGGAATTTGTCAATGTCTAACAGGAATCACCATTGTTAGAACATCAAGGTTAGCCAGGAACACAAAACATTGGTGGAGATAATGTTGGATGACCAAACTCAACCGGGAAGGCCACAGAGGGGTTCCGCTGTATTCCTGGCAGGTGAATTCCACAGTGTATATGGAGACCGAATTGCCCTAAAACTGTAAACTGTGTTTACTAAATTTGTAGAGATTTTTCTAGCCAAAGAAATATCATGATCTATTTGTAGATGTTTATTCATCGTAAGTTCCTCCTCATTTTCCTGCTTCTTGTGCAGAATTGGGAATGTTTAATTTTCCTTCCTGTTAGACTCCATGACCCCTCATGTAAATTATTAGTGACTATGGGTTGGCCTGTCTTTTGAAAACTGTCTCTAAGCAAAAGACTAGCCAGCCTATGGAAATGGTTCAGTAATGTCAAAAAGCCACTTGGAGAAATATGTCAAAGTTCTTTATAACATTTATTTCTAGGAGAATATTATAGAAACAAGAGGCTTACCGGTGTTGTCTTTTGTTTTTTAGGCACAAACATATTCTTTCCACATGTCCACGCACTAGAAATACAAACAGCCGAACTTTGAAAACACAAAGTTTCATTTTAGAAGTGGTCAGCTTGGGTTGAAAGGCTTGTAATTAGAAACCTCACATTTAATCCACCTCTGTCATGGAAACACCTGCTGGTCCGACCTCTTTCTAACTAAAAAATTCTGTTTCCTTTTTGTCTGGGTTTTAATGGGTGCAATACACATGGATCACGTAGTAAACGATCTCTAGATATTATCCATTTTATTCTGAGATACCACTAGTGTACATGTAAATTTGAGTCTGCTTCGAGTTAGAATCAAGCAGCTGACTTCAGCAGGTTTTATGCATATCTAAACTAGCCACCATCCTTGTGTCTTAGAAGAATCAGATTAGAGAAGTTCTTAGGGCCCATTTCCCGGCCTTCCTACCCCCCCCCCCGCCCCAAAACACACCACTCCCTCCCAAAAGCAGAGTCTATGGCCAACAGTCTCAGAACAAAAAATAGTTCATTCATTCTTGAATTCTTTATCAACATTTTCTAAGTATTCCTTAATTTACTATATCCCAACAACTGGAATGTCTCCAAGGGGCTATTTAAAATAGTATCTTAATGTCTCTTACCATTAATCTTCTTGACATTCAAATCCATAATATGTCTTGTACTATGTCAATGTGGTCCTTTACTAAGATAAATCCCCACCCTAAGTCACCCAGACCCCCAAACTGCTAACAAACCAACTCTACCTCTTGTCCATGTTACAGACACAAAGAGAAAGAGTTGCCATTGACGTTTCCTAAACTGGTCAGGTGTGATCAAGTTAACTAATTATTAGATTACAATTTAATAGTTCAGAGTTTGCTTCTGGCTTCTGACACTGATTCTGCATTAATGCTTGGAAGAATTATTTAATTTCAGTATAAGAGGATATGACAACAATAGTTGAGGGGTCAAGTTATTTGGAACTATTACCATGTTGTTCATGTTTTATACAGTGGGCTAGCTTTTATACAAAAGAGAGATAGTTACCAGTAGATGATTGATAGACAGACATAGACATAGTTATATTTTGGTTGAGGCGTGTCCAGCATTGATACCATCTCACAAAAACTGCTGCTGTTCCTTAAATTCTCACTCACTTAGTATTTTATTTAGCTTCAAGAGACAGAACAACACAGGAATGGAGCCACATCTATCAAAAATATTGAATGCTGCATCTGCCCGCAATTTTTATTGAATTCACTCTAAGTCTTGCCAGTCCATCCAACTAAAAAGGGCAAAAGAATAAGATATTCTGTTGGTGCTGGATGAAGGACAAAAAAGCTGTTTGACTCAGCCAGTAAAATTAATATGCTCCAGGAAAGAGCCAAGGAGTAAATAACCCATGTGGGTTAGAACACAAACAGGCCTCATGGCCTAGACTTCTTCTCAGTTCTAGTTACTGAGACTGAAGATGAGGGCATTTATTGATGGCATCTAAAAGTCTCCTTTTTGCCAAACACAATATTTTTTCCCAATGTGGTAGTAGAAAACTGTGTCTTTTGTACTGACTCTTGAAATTTTCTAGTCATTTATTTTTTTTCTGGAAAAACATAGCAGGATGAATACCACTGATACTCAGAAGCAGGCGGCCTTCTAGGGAAACGGTCTCCAATGAATACAACCAGATTTTTGCACGCGCTGCCTCTTGGTGTTTTCTTTTTGATAGAGCACTTAGATCTGGCCCAGGGAAGACACAGTTAAAGGGCTGCAGATGTGCAATGTTCTAAAGATGTGAGAGAAACACTGGGTCAGGCAGTTCTCACATTGCCACTATTTTGGAATAAGGTGCATGTCAAAAAAAAAAAGTAACATACCCAAAAAGGTGGAGTAATGTTCTGGAAGGGGAAAGGACTGTCCCCGGGCCACTTGTTCAGATCAAACGCTGCAGGGGTCTCAGCACCATGTGGATGATTGATTGCCACAGTTGACTCGTGCAATTTTGCTCTTAAAGTGTAAGACACAGCAGCTCTTGGGGCCTCTCTGTGTCTGGCTGGGAAGGAGGACTAGAGTCACAAGTACGGATCTAAAGGCTCTGCCTGTGTAGTTCTGCATGTAGTTCTGCTGCACATGGTCCCTCGGGGGCCTGTCAGAAAGTGCTCTGAGCATTCAGGCTGCTAAGCACTCACCACTCCCTGATGGCCTTCCCTGTGCTGTCAGAGTAATGACGCCTGCCCTCAAGACACCTGTTAGCTATTGAGGAAAGACTGAAAGGTAAATGCCATTTTGATTCAAATCAACAAATACTTCTTAAAGCCCCATTTATAGGTCCTTCCATTTTAGGCACTAGAGAAAGAGCGGTGTACATGACAAAGTTTGTGCCTCAGGGAGCTTATATTCTAAGCAACACGGGCCCCATTGCAGAATGGTCTGGGATGACCCAATGCTCTGCACGTCTGCGGTCCAGTGCCATGGCCAGGACCCAACAGTGGCTCGTGTGAAGGAGGACCTGATGTCTTCAGTTTATTTACTCTAAATAGTCTCGGACAGCTAGAGCAGCGCTGGCTGGGCTTCCAGCGGCAGTGGCATGTTCTGTGTCTGTGCTCTCAGACAGAGTAGCCCCAGGGCTCTGGGTGGCTAGTGAGCACCTGAAATGTGGCTACGGCGACTGTTTCATTTTAATTAGTTAAATTTACTGTAGCACATGTGGCTGGTGACTGCTGTATGGGCCAGCACAGTCTGGAGATGTGCTTTTCAAAGTGTTGCCTGTGGATCAGTGACATCAGTGACACACAAGATGTTAAAAATTCAGCCTTGCCACTTTAACAGGGTCCTCAGAAGAAAGTTTGAAAAGTACCTGTCTGTACAGGCTGACAAAAAATAGAATAAAATCAATGAATAGTGTGTGTGCGGGTGCATGTGTGTGTGTGGATAAGAGAGTGTCTGGGACAGGAAAAACATGCACATGGGTGACGAAGAGAAAGACCTACGGCACAAAACAGAGCCGGTCACTGAGAGGAGTGCAGTGTGGGCAATGTCCAAACTTTAAAAGCAAGAAAAGTCTTCACTGAAGGTGTGGCAATGGAGGAAAGAATTGAAGAAGGAGGTGAGGGATGGATAGAAGAAGGGCACAGGACGAGCCTCCCTCATCTTCCCTCTGCCCTCTCCCCTTGTGTCTGTTCCTCCTCCTGCTGCAGTATCCCCTTGTGTCTGCTCATCCTCCCCCGGCCCTCCCCTCTGGGTCTACTTATCACTCCCTCTGCTATCTCCCCTTCGGCCTGCTCCTCACTCTTCTGTTCCCATTGGGCGGTGTCCACATTGGTTCCTGCTAGTTGTATGGCTATGATACCCCCTATGACCTGAAAAGATAGACTCAGACCCCCCACTTAGATATAATTAATTGGTAATTTATTTTACCTGCTACAGGGGCTGCTACTTCAAGAGACAGTCAGCAGCAAGTAGGGGAGTGAGTTGCCTTTTATAGATTTTGTGCAAGCGTATTACAGAAGCAAAACGTGGCTGGTTAAGGGGGGTTACAGTTGGGGTAGTCATAGATACAGCAATGGTTACAGTAATGTAACAATAATTAATACAGCTTTGGTTGACAATGGATACATCTCATATCACAATGGTTATGGCTATACAACAGTAATTAATCAAGTCTCGGTGAGTTTTCCACCATTGTTCATCTACTGAGACCTTGGGGGTTTTATGAAACGTGGGACGTTTCTTCCTTGTTCTGAAGCTTGTTCTTTGCCTTATTCCCAGAATCGACTTTAGGGGGGAGGGGAGAGGAGGAGGGAAATGGGCCAGGAAGCTGCTCACAACATGGCTCTTCCCAGAATTCAGTTACTGGGAGCTGACATTTACCAAAAATTTGTTTAATTTAACTTTTTCAACCAATACTGACTGAGAATCAACTCTGGTAATCACTTCCTTCGGTGCTGAGTATATATATGAACAGAACAGATGAGTCCCTGCCTTGTGAAACTTAGTATGCTTAAGGACAGACGTACAACAAACAATTAAAGGCAGAGCGTCATACCAGGTGGTGGTGATGATACCAGACAAGGTGGCACCAGGACCGGCCACCTGGTCCCTGGACCTGTTGCTGTTGCAGTGAATGGAGGACTCTGGCAAACATGAGCAGGGGAAGACACTGGCCCCGTGCTGTCTCCTCACATGGACTTCTGACAAGTCAATTCCTCCAGTGCATCCCTGATTGGTCTATTTTCAAGACCTGCTCCTGATTGGTCTGTTTTCAAGACCCAAAAGCTCACTGGACAACTGCCACTATATAAGCCCCTAAGCAGAGAGCCCAAACCCAGACCTCCAAGAGAGAGCAGGAGAGCAAGGAGGTCTGGTTCTTTGTGAGAGCTGTGACACTTGTATTGTTAAATAAAACCTAACCTACTGCTGATCCTGTGGGCCGTCACTTCATTCTTCAAACTGCCGAGACCAAGAGCCTGGACATCCAGTATCAAAATCCGGTATTAGTAAGGACTATGAAGAAAACTAAGAAGGTTAATGGAGAGTGTGTGCCCAGGGAATGTCATCTCCTGGGGGCAGAAAGTGGGACGCAGACATGTGTAGTGTGTAGTGCCTCACAGATGACATTTCAGCAAGAGAGAGAATGTATTAGCATCACCACTAGGTAATCAATTTGTGATTGAATGCTATAATTAGTTTCTTATTACAGATGACAAATTGCCCCTAAACTTGGCAACACACAAAATATCCATCCATTTTCTTCTAGTTTCTCTGGATCAGGAGATTAGGAGCAGTTTAGTCTCATGCCTCCGGCTTGGAGTCTCTCAGTAGAGATACTAGCCCAGGCTGTCATCCTCTGAAGGCTTCAGGGGCTGGAGAACCCACTTTCAAACTCACTCAGTGGCTGAGTGAGCCAAACAGAAAACTTGGTCCATTCTTTGCCAAGTGGACCTGTCCACGGGACTTTTCATGACATAGCAGCTGGTAGCCCCCAGAGTACGTGACCCAGGAAACAGGGCAAGAGACAGCAAGCAGCAAGCCACGTGCCTTCACTGCTGCTCTGTCATGTAGGTCACACCACTGGCCTGAATTTTGTTGTGAATCCCACAAGGTGGGTATCACTGAGACTCTCTTGGAGCCTGACTACATCAGTACACAGCCTCCCACGCTGGGGGCCGCTCAGCTCTTTGTTATACAGTCCCATCATGGTGGCTCTCTGACCCCACTCTCCCAGAGACCAATAGAAGTAAAGAGCAAAGACTGGAAGAAGAGGAGAAGGAGGAATAAGAAAAAGAAAATGGAAATGGAAAAAAATACCAAGACATTTCTGCATTTTCTCTTGAAAAGCCATTGAATTTTGCCACCTCCTAGACCCAAGTCCTCTCTGGGCATGCCATTGAACTTCCGCGGTCTCATTAGTACTCTTGGCTGCAATGTGGTGCCTCCCCAGTATCTCAGTTTCTTTCTGTCTCTTCAAATATCACAGGGAGAAGGGAGTTTTCTAAAGATTTTATTTTCTCAATGATATGAGCCACGCCACATGTTCCTCTTTTAAGACTGAAGTTAACTATAAGACAGATTTTATTATGAGTAATTACTTTCATAGAACCTATTGGAAGACATTGTCTATTTTATGATCCACCATCTCTTATTCAACATCTGACACTCTTAATTCACTCAGTTCTCTGCAAAGTGTCTCACACAATAAATTTCTCCTTGGGTTTAGTTTGAGGGAAAAAAAATTTACCCTGCAGACACGTTTGCCTGCTTTCTTTGAACAATTCATGAAGAATTTTTCATATCACTGTCTTCTTTTGTTTTCAGGAAATCTAAAAAATAATTAAAGGCCAGACTGTATAATTTTTAGGCCTTTCCTGGTAACTAGTAATATCTATTCCTTCTGCTAAATTTCATATGATTACTATTCTTCTCTTTTTCATTAGGGTTTAAGTTATACGCCACTACCAATCCTTTTGCAGTAGGAAAGATTTATATTTCAAATAAATAGTAAATTATGGAGGATTCAGCCAATAGAAAACAATTCTTGACTCAGGCTCCAAAGCTTACGTTCACATACACAAGGGCTGTCATTCTGAGGGAGAGCTGTGCTTCTTCAAATCATCATCATCAGAGATTCCACTGGCATATCTGAAAATGAAGAACTCTTAGGTAATCCCTCCAGTATCTTGAGAATGCTGTCTTTTAGCTGTGCTCTTTCTTGCAAATTATGGGGCCAGCAGGAGATCATTCAGATTTGTCCTTCTGAGCTCTGAATCATCTTGTCTGCTATTTATTATGATGGGATGAATCACATCTCCCTTGATCCCACACACCTTCCTATGTTAAAGGCCTAACTCCCAGTACCTTAGAGTAGGACTACATTTGGTGATAGGGCTTTAAAGAGGTAATTAAGTTAAAAAGAGTTCATCACAGGTAGGCCCCAATTCTGTGTATCTGGTGTCATTATGGAAAGAGGAGACCTGGACACACACGTACAGGAGAATGATCATGTAAACATACAGGAAGAAGACAGCTATCCACAAGCCAAGGAGAGAGGCCTTGGGGAAAACTGCCTTGGAGACTCCTTGGTCTTGGATTTTGAACTTCCAAAACTCTGAGAAAATGAATTTCTATTGTTTCAGCTACCCAGTCTCTGCATTCCTTGTTACAGTAGCCCTAGCAATCTAGAATACTGTCATATCCCCTACAGAGGAGTAAAAGCTGATACCTTCAATTAGTTTCATAATCTGAGCCAAGCTATAATTAGCCACAGTTTTGTCTGAAGACATGAAATTGTATAGAGGCTCCAGCACAGGGAATAGACTAGCAGAAGCCAATCATGCTAACAGGTGTCGGCTACATCCCAAGTGAACTTCTGAGAATATCAAAGGCACAGTCAACTGATCAGCAGCTCGCTCCTCTGGCTCTTCTAGTCCACTGGGGTAAGGCAAGGCTAATGGAGGGACACCTGGGGAGGGCAGTGAAGGGAAGTCTCAAAGAGAAGCTTGTTTCCTGAAAGGCCTCAGGGCAGTTATTTCTCCAGTGATATTGAAGGACCACAGTCAGCTGTGTCCTTTATGGCTCAAATCCACCACCGTTGACATCTTTTGTTTATCTTTTGAAACCACTTTAAATCTCTGCATGTGTTAAATTGTGCTCTAAACCTGCATATTGATAGAGAGGGACAAAGCTTTCTCCTGGAGATGGGGGTGGAGAAAGATCTGGAAAGATGAGCATAGCAGTAATGAGTATAATCTTCACATTAAGAAACTATTGACACATCCTTCTTGCTTCCCCAAGGAAAGACAGAGGAGCATTTCTCGGCCCAGTGGACTTGTGTACTAGAACAGGGCTGCTGAAATCATGGCTGGACATTTCCAGTATCTAACTTGATGTTATGATTTAGCCAAAAGAAGACTGTCCGGGAGAGGGGGAGGAGAGGGTGATGGGTAGAAATTCAAAACCAGGAAAAAGTTGTTCCCTGTAGATAAGTTAAAAGACATACAAATATTTCCCTTCCTTCTCCTCTTACTTTTTTTTAAACTACAGTAGTATTTCCTTTTCAGAAAGGGGATATAAATATTTATGCATCCCACAATGGTGCTGCTGGTGACACTCAGCTTCCATTTTCATCTTCAGAGTTTGGTGACGACAGAGCTATTCCAAAGATTCCCGTGCTGTTACACCAGTGGCCAGTCTTGAGAGAACTTAGATCTGCTCTCTTTTGATCTCTGCTAAATGTATTTGGTGATATTTTTCCACATTATATTGATTGAACCCGCACACGCAAGGATGCAAAGCTTCAGTGAGGAAACTAGAATGACGTGCTGACTTGAGTGTGCGGGTGCTGGACGTGTGTGCCCCTGGAGCACTGAGGACAGAATGGCCCCTTTGTCAGTATTTGTTATGACTCATGAGTATTGTTCATTAGCCGTGATTTTTTGACTGGCGGGCTCAAAAAATCTGAGTAGTGGTTATGAAACCACTGTCACCATTTTCTATCCCCAATACCATGACTGCTTCCTCTAACTGTTTTTTTATCATTTTGGGAGGAGTGGTCAAAGTGTGGTATTCGCTGCCACCTTGGAGACATTGATAGGCCTGGGAGCTCTGTGCCTTATCGGCGGAGTGACTGGGAGCAGCTCACTAATCTTTCTCTTCTCACTGGCATTTCCATCAGTGCCTTTTGTCTCTCTGCCTTTCCCCGCTGAATTAGGTGTATAGACCCCAAATTCTAACCACCCGTTTGAGTTGCTCCTCTCTGAATGTCCTGCAACTTGTAGCAATCACATGTTAATAAGCTTCTGTTTGTTATTCTCTTGTTAGTCTGTATTACAAGCCTCCAATGAGAGACCACAGAAGGGTAATGGGGAAAAGAACTTGACCTCACCTCTCACTCGTGGGAGTCTGGCCCAGTTCTCTAGGATATAGGGTGAGACACGTGAGACACAACAGAAGTGCTCTGTCTACCTGGAAGCCCTTGAAGGTGTAAGAGGTAAGTCGTGCTTTTACCCTCCTGCCAAAGCCTTCTGGCTCTGAATCCACAAGGGTCTTGCCTCTGTTTCTGTGCTCTGCCCACCAAGTTATTCATGGTTGTCTTCAGGAAGGTCCTGGTCACTTCTCTTTTATTTGCACAGCTTTCTGGCTGCCTAATCCTATAATATCACTGCAGCCACCTTTAGATGCCATGCCTGAACTCAAGAACACTGGCTATAATTCAAAAGGGGGTAAAGTTTGAATTCAAGTATTCATGAAATATTGATTCATTAACTTTCCTACTGCAATAAAGTTCTTGGTACCTTATCTATAAGGTACAAACATAGCTCAGTGTAGCCTATTTCCTGAAAAGATTCTAAAAATATATTGTTTTTAGCATCCAAGAGGAATCTTCTACAAAGGAAAATAGTTGTATCTGAAAATGTTACAGGAATTCTTTCCATTTTCTTTTCTTTTCTAAAGCAATCTATAATATGTATCTTTAAATACCAGGATGATACCCTCAAAAACAACATCACAAGAAAGCCTTAAGTCTAATTATAACATTTTTATGGTTTAACTTTACTACTTAATTTTCTTTGGGTGAATGATAATACTTCATATACTGAGTAAGTAATTAGCAAGGCTTGCTACAGTTTTGAAGTCATTCAGAGTTAACTTAGACTTCTGAGATTGAGTTATTAACAATGTCAAATTGTTTGGAATTTGATCTTTTCCCCATTGGTTACATGTTACTCTCCTACTCAAAGATGCCAGTTTTTACATAAGCACAGCGATGTCACTGGGAGACAAAGGGTCAACAGCCTTGTGGTGGAGAACGAGAAGGCAGTTCACAGAGCACCTTTGTATGCTCAGCTCTGAATAACTGACTGACTGTCCCCTAAGTACTGTTCTGTTTTGGCCCAGGAGGAAGAAAAGAAGTGATGGACAAGAGCAGTGGCATGAGGTGATGGAGACTCCCAGAGCAAAGAGAAGTGGCTGCAACCTGGAGGGCCTAGGCAACTGGGATGAGAGTCTGACCCCTACAGATGGCCCTGGCCATGTTTACCAGTGAGGATGGGCGTGACCCAACAGACACCTCTATGGGACTGTGTTTAACCAACAGCAATAGGCTCTGCAGCAGCCCCAGCTGTGGTGAGAAAGTGAGCAGGGTGGACCATAGCCAGCCATGGCAGGAGCATCCCCAAACTGGCTAGGGCTGTGGGGGAGACAGCAGGTGCTAGATAAAGGGAAGGCCAGGCTCATAGGACCTGCTCACCTGTCTTAGGAAGGTTGAGGAGAGCATTTCAGACTCAGGCTGCTCAAATTAGGTACCAAGAAGAAACTATTGGAAAAATGGGTCTAAACTAAGGTGACCAGATTTTAACATGGGTAAAGTGGGACACCATTGACTGGGGGGGCGGGGTGGTTCTTAATTAAAAATTTGGTCTAAGCCGGGCATTGTGGCAGGTGCCTGTAGTCCCAGCTACTTGGGAGGCTGAGGCAAGAGAATCACCTAAGCCCAGGAGTTGGAGTTGCTGTGAGCTGTGACATCACAACACTCAACCAAGGGTTATAAAATGAGACTCTGCCTCTTAAAAAAAAAAATTTGATCTATATGGAGCAACAAAAATTTTCATAGAATGCAAAAACAGTATTATAATATTTTTTTAATTTCAACATAAGTACAATTTACAAATATAATTCATTAAAAATTATGTATAGTATTATTTTATTCTTAGGCATATTTCTCATTTGAGTGAATTTTTTTTTAGTAGATTGCTGTTGTCATTTAAAAGGTCATGAAATTTTTCACAAGAATTTGTTAAATTATATTTCACACATAAAATGGCTTTCAAAGTCTCAACACTTAATTGTGATTTTTCTGATGTCCCAACTTTATTTACCGTAGAAAAAACGCATTCAGTCACAGCCTTAGTTCCTGATAAGGAGAGCGCGTATCCCACAATTTTTAGTGCATTATTGTATGGAACATGGTGTGTTTCAAAATGATGAAGTATTTCTAACCATTTGTTCTCCATTGTGATTTTTGCTGATGCCCAAGATTTAACCTTTTCCTTATCAATATATATATTTTTAATAACGATACCTTGTAAGTTGTAAGTGTCACTTTCAAGGCCAGCACTAGACTTTTTGATGCCACTATAAAATATAAATAATATGAGTATTGTCTGCTAAAAAAATAAATAAATTACTTACTTAAATTATCTGAATAGCTGATTTGTTGACATCACTTGTTTAACTAGCGCTAGCACAGAATATGATGTGTATTGTCTGAGAGACACTTACAAAATGTTTTCATGGTTGCCAATGCCAAAAAATGCCATTGTTCCTTAAGTCAAAACAATGTTGGTTGAATTCTAACAACTGGTCAACAATGTGAACTTTGTTAAGCAGTTCTTGATAATCAGTTCTCAACAATTATTTGTTATTTTAAAGTTTAACATTATAAAATTAACAAAAATAATACAAAACTCATATCCTGGCAAAATAGCCACATGGCAGCTGAAAACCATTTATTCCCTTCCTGTTCTCCCACTGTTCCCTAGCTTGTCATGCATTCTTTCCAAAAATCGGGAGGACAAATTGTTAAAAATCAGGACTGTCCCACCAAAAGTGGGACGTCTGGTCACCTTAGTCTAAACCAACAGAAGGAAGGGAAGACTAGATCTTCATTAGATCATAAGTCGGCATTTTCCCCACACTGACCTTTTCCTGATAATTTTCCTCAGACCATAAATACACATAATAATAAAACCGAAAGCTCTTATTAAGGATACTGCAAACAATGTGATGTTGCCTCATAGTGACACTTCAGGAGGAATTTTAAGATTTGAACTTTCTATCTGCTTTCATTCTAGATAAAAGTTTATAATCTGTCTCCATTTATGCTATGGTAACCCAAAAAAGCCCATAGACTGAGAAATTTATAAACAATAGAAATTTTTTTTCACAGCTCTGGAAACTGGGAAGTCCAAGATGAAGATGTAGGCAGGTTTGCTGTTTGGTGAGAGCTGCTCTCTGCTTCTGAGAGGGAGGGAGCCTTGTTGCTATATGTGTCCTCTGGGTGTGGGGGATAAAATACTGTGTCCTCATAGAGTGAAACAGAGAAAAGAACCTGCTCCCAAGAGTCCCTGTATCAGTGCCTTAATCTTATCCATGAGATCATCATAAGATAATCTTTATAAGTGCCTTACTCTTATCCATAAGCTTATATTATCTTATGACTTAATCAGCTCCTAAAGCCTCAACCTCTTAATACTGTCACACTGGTGATAGTTTCAATATATGAATTTGGGGAACACATTCAGGCCTGGTACTGTCCTATACAGATCTCTATCACATGGTCAAGGCAGAAGTAAACTAAACTATAACTTAAAGAGAACATAAGCAGACCCTTGAAAACACTCCCAGGAAATCCAGTCAGTCAGGGGCTTTATTCTCATTGAACTGTGATATAGAACTTTCCAGCCATCAGTGACACCAAATCTGGGAAGGTGAAATCTATGAAAAATGTTCCAGTAGGAGTAAAATATAAGAAGTATTTCATCAGTGTGGATCCGTAACAGAGAGAAATGGACACCCCTGAGTGTAATTCTAGGGACAAAGACACTCTGGCATCGCAGAGTGTGGGTTCCTCGTCACACCATGTAAAGTTGTTCCCTAGTTTTCCTTATCTCCACACTTCTGGGAATAGGTCTGGCCTCAGTCTCTCCTCTTAGAGGTCGTTGTTTTCCTTATGCAAAGTCTCTAACTCTTTCCCAGATCTCTCTAAACCCAAGGAAGGATAACCAAGTCATTTCTAAGCCCCGGATTTCCTGACTTATATTGCACTTCCATTTCTGATTAAGCTGAGTGACCTTGGGCAAGGTAATTACCCTGTGTCCTCATCTTGAAAGTAAGAACAACAGTACCTACCACATAGGGTTGTTGTGAGAATGAATTAAATTAATACAGGCAAACTAGAAGAACACTCAAGCTGGGTCCACAGAGAAAGTCGGAAAAGTTCCAAAGTTACTTAGCCATTACCTAAACAAATACATTGTCTAGATACTCATTTTACTTTCAATTCCACCTCACTGGTCATCTTCTAGTAATCAGAGCGTCTCAAAGACTATGATGCATCAGAATTACCTAGCGGCTTATGAAAACACAGATGGAGGAGCCCCATGCCTAGATCTTCCGATTTTGGTGGGACCTGAGGATTTGTTTCCCAGGTAAGTTTCAAAGGAGCACTGCTATTGCTGGTTTGGGGACCACACACTCAGAACTATTGTGATAGATCACAGTGTTGTTAAGTACTCTGTTAATACATTCTAAATAAGATGAGATCAGCATAAAATAGATTAATATATATGTGATTTATTTCAAATAACTTATTAGAATTTATAAGCAAAATATATACTCTCTACGACTCTTTCAGCAGTGGGCTCCTTTGAATGGGAAATTTCACAAAAGAAAGAAAATGGACCTAGGGTATAGATGAGAATTGGATCCTTATACGCAGCCATCACCCAATCTTGTTGAACTTTGTGTATTAATTATGGCTTGTTTTATGTCTATTGTTCTATTTACCAAACCAAAATGAAAAGCTGGAACTCTCTGTGTTTGGGGGATTATGAGGCCGTGGAACAGATGGTGTGATCAGGGCCTCGCGGCCTTTTCTTCACTTTCTGCTAAGTGCCAGCTGCAGGGACTTCTGAGATCACAGGGAGAAAGAAAATCTCATCCTCTTGATGGAAAATGAAAATCCCTGTAGCATTTATGAGACTTGGAGAGGAAGTGGCTGCTCACTTCACAATACAGAGAAGCACATGGGGCAAGGACCCAAAACTCGGAGCCTGCTTTCCATCACGCTACACACAGAGAAGGCGCACAGACAAGCCAGATAGTCTATATTGGATACAGATGTCCTGAAAGAAGCAAGTTTGTTCTGTTCAACCGCCGCGGCAACACCAGCTGCTTATGAAATTACGAGGAGAGAGAGGTGAGGAGGGTTACATGTTCAGACATATATTTACAGTAATTTTACAAACCTCATTATTTCCAAAGAAGAGCAAGATGAAAGCAGCCTGCTTATAAAACCAGACTTGCCAATTAGACCTACCATCCCCCTCCCTTGAACACCATTACTGCAGTGTCTGTGCGCTAGATGGAGAATTGAGGCAATTATTCAGAACATCCAAGCAAAGCCCTCTTTGATTCAATCAGGGGTCTGCTTTAGTAGACAAATATAATTTATAAAAATGGAATTGAATCTCTTCTCCTTATCAGAAATGATGGGCTCAAGTTTCTTATTTTAAAGTGACATCTGGCTAGCAGCTCCTATAAAAAGTGCTCTCAGGAGTCCATAAAATTTTCCTCACTTTCTATCACATTCTGCTAAAGATCAATCAATCCAATAAATCAATTAACAAAGGCTTATAACACTTTTGGACAGTAGAACTAATGGTCAAGTTCATTTGTAATTTGATGGAATTTCCAATGACGGTAAAACATGGAAATTGGTGTAGTATCTATTCTTGACTCAGAAAGACAAGGAAGATAACAGTCAGAAAATTGTCCTATAGTTTCTCACTTGTGTGGAAAAGACAACTGAGACACGAAATATAATTTTGAGTACATGGAAGTACTTTTATGCTTAAATTCATTGGTGACTGAATCTATCAGAAAACCTCTGAGCAAGAAAGGAGGGCTGAAGGTCAACATCCTGGGAGCAGGGTTTGCCTAAGTGCTCTGGGAGCAGACTAAGAAACTAGAACCCAGAAATCAGGACCTACTTGGGGGTATGACTCCTCCTGTGGTCTATCTCTTTAAAGTGTCAGAGAGCAAGTAGAAGATTGGGAGAATTCACATAAACATGTAACAGATGAATTATGCTCTTGCAAAGTGGTGGTTAATTTCACATGTCAACTGGTTTAAGGGAGGATACCCAGTTAGCTGAAAAAAAATATTAATTTTGGAGATGTCTTCGAAGGTGTTTCCCAGAGAGATTAGTATTTGCATCAGTAGACTGAGTAAAGAACATCCACCTTTATTACTGAGAGCGGCATCATCCAATCCATTGAGGGCCTGCCCGAATAGAGCAAAAGGCAGAGAAAGGGCAGATTCTTTCTCTTTTTGAGTTGGGACATCCATCTTCTCCTGCCTTCAAACATCAGAGCAATTTTTGAACTCCAGGACTTATACAAGCAAGTCCGACCCCCATCCCCTGGTTCTTGGTCCTTTGGCCTTGGAATAGAAGTTACACCATCAACTCCTCTGGTTCTCAACAATTCAAGCCAGGACTTTCTGAAATACACCACTGGCCTTCTGATTCTCCATCTTGCCTTCTGATTCTCCATCTTACACATGACATGTTGTGGGATATCTAGCTCTCTTTAATCACATGAGCAGAGAGAGAGATTTATTTTAAGGAATTAACTGACACAGATATAGGGGCAAGACTAGTTGGAAATCTATGGGGCATGTTGGCAGCCTGATCGTTCAGACAGAATTCCTTCATCTCTGGGAAATCTTAGTTTTAGTTCTTGAGGCCTTCAGCTGATTAGATGAGGCCCACTCATATTATGCAGAGCTATCTGCTCTACATAAAGTCAAGTGATTTTAGGCTTTCATCACACCAAAACGTCTTCATCTTCACAGCAACATCAAGATAAGTGTGTGACCAAACAACTGGGCATTGTAATCTACCAACTTGCCAACATAAAATGAATCACTGGGGGGAGTTACTAAAGGAACTACAGGCATACTTTGCTTCACTGTGCTTCACTTTATGTGCTTTGCAGATATTGTCTTTGTTACAAACAGAAGGTTTGTGGCAACCCTGTGTCAAGCAAGTCTATATCCCTGCCATGTTTCCAAAAGCATGTGCTTACTTCATGTATCTGCCTCACAGTTTTTGTAATTGTTGGACTACTTCAAATGTTTTCTTAATGACAATCTGTGATCAGTGACCTTCAATGTTACTGGTTTTTAATTGTTTTGGAGTTCCAAGAACTGCACCCTTGTAAGACCAAGAACTTAAGCCCTGTGTGTTCTGACTGCTCCACCAACTGCTTCCTTCCTCCTCACTCTCCCCTTTCCAAAGTCCTCCTTATTCCCTGAGACACAGCAATATTGAAACCAGGTCAGTTACCACCCCTACAGTGGCCCCTAAGCATGCAAGTGAAAGGAAGAGTTGCAGGTATTTCACTTTAAACAAAAAGGGAAAAATAATTAAGCTTAGTGAGGAAGGCCCATTGAAAGCTGAGATAGGCCAAAAGCAGATCTCTTACATCTAACAGTTAGCTAACTTTTAGAGGCAAAGAAAAAGTTCTTAAATGATATGAAAAGTACTACTTGAGGGCAGTGCCTGTGGCTCAGTGGGTAGGGTGCTGGTCCCATATTCTGAGGTGGCAGGTTCAAACTCGGCCCCAGGTAAACTGCAACAAAATAATAGCTGGATGTTGTGGTAGGCGCCTGTAGTCCCAGCTATTTGGGAGGCTGAGTTAAGAGAATCACCTAAGCCCAGGAGTTGGAGGTTGCTGTGTGATACCATGGCACTCTAAGGAGGGTGATAAAGTGAAACTCTGTCTCTACAAAAAGAAGTACTACTTGAGTGAAGACAGGAATAAGAAAGTGGAACAGAAGTATTACTGATAGGGAGAAAGTTTCAGTGATTTGCATAGAAAATCAAAGCAGCTACAACATTATCTTCAGCCAAAGCCTAATTCACAGCAAGGCTGTACCTGTCTTCAGTTGCATGAAGTCTGAGAGAGGTGAGAGAGCTGCTGAAGAGCAGTCTGAGGCAAACAAAGTTTGGTTCTCGGGGTTTAAGGAAAAAAAACATTTCCAGAACATAAAAACACAAGGTAAAGAAGCCACAAGCGCTGATACAGAAGCGGAGCCAGTTATCCGAAAGATCTAGCTAAAGTCATTAATGAAGGTATTTATACTAAACAACGGATTTTCAGTGTAGACTGAACACCCTTCTATTGGAAGAAGTCATCTAGGACTTCCAATAGTTAGAGGGGAGAAGTCATCGCCTGGCTTCAAAGCTTCAAAGGACAAGCTGACTCTTTTGTTAGGGGATAATGTAGCTAGTGACTTAGCACCATTCCATTCATTACCATTTACCATTCTAAAAATCCTAGGGCTCTTAGGAATTATGCCAAATCTACACTGCCTATGGTCTGTAAATGCAATAACAAAGCCCAGATGACAGCCTATCTATTTCAGCATAGCTTATTAAATATTTTAAGCACAATATTGAGACCTGCTGCTCAGAAAAAGAAGATTCCTTTCAAAATATTACTACTCATTGATAATGTACTGATGACAAAGAACAAAGAGATAATGTTTTCATGCTTGATAACATTGCATCCATTCCATAGTCCACTGATGAAGGAGTAATTTCAAATTTCAAGCCTTATTACTTAAGAAATACATTTTTTCTTAAATACATTCTTATTATTTAAGAATACAAATATATATAGCTGCCACCATGATTCCCCTGATGGATCTAGGCAACATATACTAAAACCCCTCAGGAAGGATTCGCTATTCTCAAGCCACTAAGAACATTTGTGATTCGTGAGAGGAGATTGAAGTAACAACATTAACAGGAGTTTTGGTAGAAGTTGATTCCAACCCTCGTGGATGACTGTGAGGGGCTCAAGACCTCGGTGGAAAGTCACTGCAGGTGTGGTTGAAATGACAAGAGAACTAGAATTAAAACTGGAGCTGGAAGACAGAACTGAAATGCTGCAATCTAATGATGAAGCTTGAACAGATGAGGAGTTGCTTCTAACAAATGAGCAAAGAACATGGTTTCTTAAAATGCAATCCATTCCTGCAGAAGATGCTGTGAACACTATTGAAATGATAACAAAGGATTTATAAGATTACATAAACTGAGTGGATAAAGCAGTGGCAAGGTTGAGAGGATGAACTCCATTTTTGAAAGACGTTCTACTGTGGGTAAATGGCATCGAACATCATCACACACTACAGAGAAATATCTTTGTGAAAGAAAAAATGAACCAATGTGGCAAACTCCATTGTCATCTTATCTTAAGATCTTGGCACAGTCACCTTAATGTTCAGCAGCCACCATCCTGATCAGTCCGTAGCCATTAACACCTTGCAAGGCAAGACCCTCCACCAGCAAGAGATTGAGAATTGCAAAGGCCTCAGATGATCATCAGCATTTTATTGCAATAAAATAATTTTGCCTCAAGTATATAAGCTGTTTTCTTAGACATATTGCTATTGCACAGTATAATCTAAACAAAACTTTTATACACACTAGAATACCAAAAAGATTGTGTGATTCACTTTATGATATTATTTGCTTTGTCTTAGTGGTATGAAATGCATTTGTAGTATGTCAGAGGTATGCTTATAATTATAAAACTGTGGCAGAGTAGTGTGGTATGATTTGAATTTTTGTGTCCCCTCGGAAAAACTTGTTGAAACTTAATCTCCAATGCAATAGTATTAAGAAGTAGGGTCCTTGAGAGGTGATTAGATCATAAGGTCTACCCCCTCAGACCCCATCACAAGTGGATGAGTGCTTGTTAAGAAAGGGCTAGAGAAAATTAGCAAGACTCCTCTGTACTTTCACCCTTTGGCCATGTGGAGAAGCAGCTTTTGTCTGTTCTAAAGTGTACAACACTGAGGCATTGTCTTGGAACCAGAAACCAGGCCTTCACCAGACACAGATCTGGCAGTGCCTTAATCTTGAACTTTTAGACTCTATAACTGTTAGTAATATGTTTATTCCTTAGAAATTACTCAGTCTCAGGTATTTTGTTGTCGGAGCATAATCACAGTAAATTGCAGAGGAATCCAAAATTGATAGTAGAAGTAAAAATTATGAAGGCAATTGTCACCTGTAGGCCTGAAAGGTTTCCAGGTAAGCAGTTACCAGACTCTGGATGGAGAGAATTGTGTAAGAAAGGTCTTTGGAGGAGTGTGACTTTGAATAAAGGGCCGAGCCACGTTAGGAAAGAGGCCAGAGAAGAAATATTCCAATCTTACTCTCTTCCTTTCCTCCAATCTCTTTCTGGAGATTCCTATTAGCTGAGGCCAACTAAAAACCAGAAGTGAATAGAGCCCTAAGAACTGCAGAGCAGCAGGAAAAGAGACAGAACATATCAGCAAGGTCTTGGCCAGAAAACACATTGGTAGAGCCAGAAAATAATCTACATCCATCCTGTAGTTTAACAATGGATCTGGTTGTAACTTGGATCACAGGAGGATGTGTGAACATCAAGTCTGCAATTAAACAGACTTAGATAAAGGGAATATTATGCTGAAGACTCAGAGGGACTCCCTCTAAAATTCTTTAAAATTATTTACTATGGGAAATATAAGAAAACTTTGGAAATCTACCATCAACTGATAGATGTAAGAAAATATAATCTTGAGAGGAGAAAAGAAAAATTTAGACGGAGTAAGAAGCATTAAAAAAAAAGACAACACAGTAATATGTAGAGCAGATGAATGGGATAGAGAATTATTGCAAGGAAGTTTGCAATATAATTGCAAAGTTAGGTTTTCTAGTGTTAGGTAGTAAAATACAGAATTGAGAACATAGTAAAAATGATGATATAAAAGAGACAAACTTTTAAAGACAAACTTTGTCTATAAAACAAAGCAACTTTGTCATAGTTGGGAAAACAATTTTCCTACTTTATACACTTTACTGAATTTGAATTTTAAATCATGAGGATATGGATAAAGCCAAGATGGCTGACTAGAGACATTGGTCACCAGCTTGTCTAAGAAAGAAGGAAAAGTTTTAGATTAAAAAAAAATCTCAGGTGTACTTTGGAGGGAAAAGTTGAAAGCATTCCCCCTAAGAACAAGACAAGTATGTCCACTGTTACAACTTCTATTCAACATAGTATTAGAAATCCTAGCCAGAAAAATCATGCAAGAGAAAGAAATAAAGGATATCTAAATTGGAAAAGAGGAGATCAATCTATTGCTTGTCTTTGACCATCTTGTATCTAGAAAATCCCAAAAATACCACCAAAAGACTCCTGGAATTGATAAGGAGTGCCTGATTTAGAGAAACCCACCCAGCCTAGTTTCTCAAAACCCTTGAGCTATAGACATGGCAGTAGCACCAGGTTGAACAATAACATTTCTTCTATCACTCTCATTCTCCCCTCCTGTTCTTCTTCTCGCATGTTCTTCAATTTGCTTCTGTTTCCCCTCTCTTCCTTTTTTGCTTTTATTTGTTTTCTTTTTATTTCTTTTGTTTTTCTCTTACTCTTTCCTTCTTTTTTTCTCCTTTATTTTCTTTTCCTTTCCTCTTGCTTCTCCTTGATCACTACAACCCTCCTTTCCCTTCTGACCCCAGACCAAGAGGCCTGTCCATCACTTAAAATCTGAGGTATGATAACTTGAAGCAAAGAAGGAAATAAGAAGGAAAAAGATGCACAAGAAAGTGAACAAGAAGAAAGCACACATGAGGAGGAACCAAAAGAAAAATTCAGGCACCAGAAATAACCAAAATAGAGCATCTCCTCCAACGGACCACAAGGCAATTTTTAAAGAAGACTCCTCCCATAAAGAATTAATGGATTTGACAGAAAGGGAATTTAAAATATGGATGATTAAGACAATAAAGTGATTGGATGAGAAAATGGAAAGACAGAACCAAAAGTCAGACAAGAGATACGTAGAATAAAGAAAAGACATGGATGAGCTTTAAAAAATGAAGGAGACAATCAGGGAATGTAAAGAAGCAGAGGAAAGTATCAAAAATAGATTAGACCATGGAGAAGAAAGAACATCAGAGTTAGAGGTTAAAGTCTTTGAGTTAATATAGGTAGTTACAGACTCAGCAAAGAAGAGAGAGAAAGCAGAGCAGCTGGTTAGAGAACTAAGAGACACCATGAAGCATTCTTTGTTTTATATGGAACTAGAAACAAAACCCATATAGCCAAGGCAATTCTTAGTAATAAAAACAAAGTTGGGGGCATCAGCCTACCAGACTCTAGGCTGTACTATAAGACCATAGTGGTCAAAACAGCATGGTATTGACACAAAAATAGAGACATAGACATCTGGAATAGACAACCAGGAGATTAAACAAACATCTTGCAGCCACTTAATCTTTGACACAAAAATAGAGACATAGACATCTGGAATAGACAACCAGGAGATTAAACAAACATCTTACAGCCACTTAATCTTTGATAAACCAAATAAGAACATGCGCTGAAGGAAAGAATCCGTATTCAATAAATGGTCCTGGGAGAACTGGATATCCACATGTAGAAGACTGAAACTGGACCCACACCTTTCTCTACTCACAAAAATTGATTCAAGATGGATAAAAGACCTAAATCTAAGGCACCTCTTTCATTGGCCTAAGCAAAGAATTCATGACTAAGATGCCAAAGGCAAATATAACAACAACAAAAATAAATAAATGGTATTTAATTAAATTAAATAGCTTCCGCTTGGCAGAGGAAATAATCAACAGAGTGAATAGACATCTTACAGAAAGGTAGAAAATAGTAATAAACTACACATTCAACAAAGGATTGATATCCAGAATCTGTAAACTCCAGTAGATCAGCAAGAAAAATAATAATAATATTAACCCCATCAAAAAGTGGGCAAAAGACATGAACAAAAGTTTTTTGAAGGAAGATATGCAAATGGCCAACAAACATGAAAAAAATGTTTAATGTCACTATTAGGGAAATTCAAATTAAAACTACAGTGGGACAGCCCTTGCCCCTGTAAGATGGATATTATTAAATAGTCAAAAGACAGTTGATGTTGATGTGGATACAAAGAGAAACATTTATACACCGTGAGCTGTACTACAAATGAATAAAACCTCTAAGGAAAACACTATGGAGATTCTTCAAATAAGCAAGTGTAGATTTACCATTTGATCTAGCAATTGCATGGCTGGGTATCTATCCAAAGGGAAAGAAGTCATTTGATCAAAAAGACACCTGCACTTGAATGTTTATCACAGCACAATTCACAATTGCAAAGACGTGGAGTCAACCTGGCACCATTGATTCATGAGTGGGTAATGAAAATGTGATACATATGTGTATATACACACATACATATATGTTTTATATAAATAAATTTGTAATACTCAAGTCACATTTGACTTCTGTAATTAGAAGAGGTGCTCAACATGACTTGTATTCATCTTGTGTTATCAGTATACAATTTTAATACGATTTTTTCCTTTCTTAAAAATGAATATACATTTTTGGTATTGTGTGTGTGTATGTGTGCATGAAATATCTTTTCCAGAAACTGTGATAGAACCAGAGACCATTATCCTAAGTGAAATATCTCAAGGATGAAAAACCAAACATCGTTATGTTCTCACTAATATGCGGAAGCAGGGATGGGTGCATAGGGGCACAAAGAGATGCAAAGGACATTGGAAACTAAGAAGTATAGAGGGTAGGAGGGGGATGAGGGATAAAAACTTACCTACTGGGTACAGTGAACAGTGTTCTGGTGATGGGCACACTGAATCCCTGATTTAAGCATTAAATGAGGTATCCTTGTAACAACAACAACATTGGTACCCTCACAATATTTTGAAATTTAAAAAAAAAAAGGAAACTAATAATTTCTTTTAAAAAATAAAAATTATGAGATTAGCCCATATCACAAAATCCCAAAACCAAAGATGCTGGCGTGGATGTGGAGAAAAGGGAACACTCCTACACTGCTGGTGGGAATGTAAACTAATATGTTCCTTTTGGAAAGACTTTTGGAGAACACTTAAAGAACTAAAAATAGACCTGCCGTTTGACCGTGCAATTCCTTTATTAGGTATATTCTCAGATGACCAAAAATTGCATTACAACAAAGATATTTGTATCAGAATGTTCATTGCAGCCCAATTCATAATTGCCAGGTCATGGAAGAAGCCCAAGTGCCCATCGATCCACGAATGGATCAACAAACTGTGGTATACGTACACCATGGAATACTATGCAGCCATTAAGAAGGATGGAGACTTTACGTCCTTCATGTTCACATGGATGGAGCTGGAGAATGTTCTTCTGAGCAAAGTATCGCAAGAATGGAGGAAAAAGTATCCAATGTACACACCTTTATTGTGAAACTGATTTATACCTTTTGTATGAGAGCTATAACCAAATAGCCTAAGAATGTGGGGAGGGGGGAGGGAGAAGGGAGGGGGGAATGGGTGGAGGGAGGGGGATTGGAGGGACCATTTTTGAGGTCTATCTTACAGGGGTACAAGTGAAACTCTCTAAGAGTAGAATCAG
>CAUYQV010011649.1:0-55717 GCA_963574575.1 Galagoides demidoff
GTGGTCCCAGCTACTTGGGAGGTGGAGGCAGGAGACTCGCTTGAGCCCAGGAGTTGGAGGTTGCTATGAGCTGTGATGCCATGGCACTCTACCCAGGGGGATAGCTTGAGGCTCCGTCTCAAAAAAAAAAAAAAAAACAGAGCATGACCTATACAACAAGTAAGTCAAGAGAACTTCCCATGCCCATTCTAGTTACCTGGGGGTGTATGAAAAGGGAGTTGTGGAACCGTCAAGCCATGAAGGAGCCCATCCAACACAATCTGCTGTGTAGTCAGAAGGCTGGAGTAAAAGGCTTTGGAGATGGCCTGGCTGTTCCCATCCATGGCTTCACACAGGACAGTAAAGCACTAAAGGAAACAAGTACAGAAGTGGCATCAGGGTATGAGAAAATTGACAGGGCTCAGTGTAAAAACCAAGAATACCCTGGGAACCCAAGTAAAGGAGATAAAAACCTGGACAAAAACTAATTCTAAGCATTCCTTGCACAGAAAATACATAACTGCCTTCATTCATGCTTCAAGGATAAGAAATTTTTTTTCTTGGCTCGGTGCCTGTGGCTCAAGCAGCTAAGGCGCCAGCCACATACACCTGAGCTGGCGGGTTTGAATCCAGCGTGGGCCTGCCAAACAACAATGACAGCTGCAACCAAAAAATAGCTGAGCGTTGTGGCAGGCACCTGTGGTCCCAGCTACTTGGGGGGCTGAGGCAAGAGAATCACCTAAGCCCAGGAGTTGGAGGTTGCAGTGAGCTATGATGCCACAGCGCTCTACCCAGGGCGATAGCTTGAGGCTTTGTCTCAAAAAAAAAATTTTTTTTAAAGAATTATTTTTTGAGACAGAGTCTCACTATGTTATCCTCAATAGAGTGCCGTAGTGTCACAACTCGCAGCAACCTCAAACTCTTGGGCTTAAGTGATTCTCTTGCTTCAGCCTCCAAAGTAGCTGGGACTACAGGCACCTGCCACAACATTCAGCTATTTTTGGTTGCAGTTGTCATTATTGTTTAACTGGTCTGAGCCAGGTTTGAACCTACCACCCTTGGTGTATGTGGCTGGTGCCGTAACCACTGTGCTACAGGCGCCAAGCCAAGGATAAGAATTTTATTTTATTTTATTTTATTTATTTATTTTTGCGGTTTTCACTGGGGCCAGGCTTGAACCTGCCAACCCCAGTATATGGGGCCAGCGCCTACTCCTTGAGCCACAGGATAAGAATTTTAAATGTCTATTCTATTCTCTGATCAACTGCTCCCTAGATAAGTTTTTTTTTCTTTTTCTTTTTTTTTTTTTTTTTGAGACAGAGCCTCAAGTTGTCGTCCTGGGTAGAGTGCCATAGCATCATAGCTCACAGCAACCTCCAACTCCTGGGCTCAAGCGAGTCTCCTCCCTCTGCCTCCCAAGTAGCTGGGACCACAGGCGCCCGCCACAACGCCCGGCCATTTTTTTGGTTGCAGCCCTGGCTGGATTCGAACCCACTACCTTAGGTGTATGTGGCTGACACCTTAGCCACTTGAGCCACAGGCGCTGAGCCGTGGATGAGGTTTTTCACAATGTTATCTGTGTAAGAATTCCTAGGGTCCCTCCCAACCCAGTCCTACTGACTCAGAATTTCAGAAGTTAAGAGTAATTATTCCAAACACTTCATGCTGCTCATTACATAATGACATAAGAAATGCTGGCCAATAACATGAGTTACTGCTGGCTGAAATTTAGGTCAGATATTAAAAGCTTCCTGACTTGAAAGCGTAAGGGACATTAAAATAAGATCTCAGACTGGGACATTTTGAATAGCCTTCTAGTTGAAGACAAGAATGTAGCCCAGATCTGTGTTCCCAATTACCCATTTCAAGAATGAACAGGCAACTGTTTACTTCCTTGCACATATATCTTTCTCTCTAATTATTTCCTTTAAGTCAAAACTCAGCTATTTTCTCATTCAATCTTCCATTCTCTTATCTTTCACCTGTAGGGAATAAGGACAAGAACTGCCTAGTTTACTAGTCCTTGGGACAAACAGGGTTGAGAAATACTAAACGATCTATAAGTCTCTTCAAGGAGAAATACTTTTATCTGTGGTGCCCGGAAATATGCCAAATTGCTTAGTGCCCCTGAGCCTTTATACATATTACTCTTTCTGTCTGGATTGTCCTCCCTGTTCTCCTGCATTATCTACCTGACAAACAACTATGCATTCTTCAAATCCTAGTAGAACTGACTGCCTTCTTCACAATTTCTTCTGACTCTCGAAATAGTGTCAACCGCATTTTCTTCAGTGGTGCTCTGTATTTTATGCAAAGTTCTAATATAATTTTCCCTATTGTCCTTAATCACTTTACCTGTCCCCTACTAGACTATCCCTAGTCCTTTGAAGACAGGGACTTTCTCTTCCTCACATGGCATGTGGCATATAGTGAGAAGTTTATTGTATTAACTTGATCTGATCCTATAAAGTCTTGAGAAAGGGTATAGAACAGAAGAGACAGCAATCTGGAAGTGGAAGCAGATTACCATAAGGCTGTCCTTCCTCAAAGTCTGCTCACAGTCATCTGGTTGAGCCAATAATTTCCCCAAGAAGTCCAGAAAGAGGTTGGCAGCCTCCTGAAATACCTGTAGGCTGGGGAAAAAATGAACCCATGGTTTCTTCCCATCTCTCTACTAAAAGCCCAGATACAGTGAAAGGGTCAATTTTATGTTGTTAAGAGAATTTCTGCAAAGGGACACATCAGAATGCCCCTCCCTTCTCCCCTGCTAAGCGCGCATGCATACATACACACATAATTTCAACGCTTACGTCCTTCAAGCCCCTTCTTTGTCATTTACTCCAGGTTATTCACATCTTGACCTTTCCGTTTAGGATCATGGTGACTGCTAACTCTTAGAACCTGAAAGTCCTATGCAAAGCTGGAGATATCTCAAAATCTTTAAGAAGACCAGCTGGGCTCTGAGGGGCTACTCAGCTAAGCCCTAACCCCCTGACAAGTCACAGTTTCTCACTTGACTCTTCCTAGTGGGGAGTGGAAAAAATGGGGTACAAACTGAAGCCAAAACAGCCGACGGTACAAAAGTGCCTCTTATCCCACCTGTCACCTGTCTGGCTCCTCTCCAGATTGAAGGTGCAAGCAAAGTAGGCCTGAGTCACAGCCATCAGGTCCCGTAAGAAGGTCCCATACCAAGATTGCTGCCAAGGAAGAGGAGAGAGAAAGAAAGGGCAATGTGGAGGATGGAGACAAAGAATAGAAAAAGCAGTAAAGGCCAGAAACAGTGGCTCACGCCTGTAATCCTGGGAGGCTGAGGCTGGTGGGTTGCTTGAGCTCAGGAGTTTAAGACCAGCCTGAGCAAAAGTGAGACCCTATACTCTACTATAAATAGAAAAACTAGCCGGGCCTTGTGATGGACACCTATAGTCCCAGCTACTCGGGAGACTGAGGCAAGAGAATTACGTGAGCCCAAGAGTTTGAAGTTGCTGTGAGCTACGGCACCATGGTACTCTACCTAGGGTGACAGATGAGACTCTGTCTCAAAAAAAAAACCAAAATTCAAGCTTGGTACCTGTAGCTCAGTGGTTAGGGCGCTAGCCACATACACCGGGGCTGGCAGGTTCAAACCCAGCCCGGGCCTGCTAAACAAGGACAACTATAACAAAAAAAAAAACAATAGTTGGGCGTTGTGGTGGGCGCCTATAGTCCCAGCTACTTGGGGGGCAGAGGAAAGAGAATCACTTAAGCCCAAGACTTTGAGGTTACTGTGAGTGGTGAAGTCACAGCTCTCTGCTAAGGGCAATATAATGAGATAATTTATATATAATTTTTTTTCTGTCTCAAAAAAAAAAAATCACCCAAGATTAATACTCATCAGCTTTTCAACTCCCTATTAAACATTTACTCTGACTCCAAAAGGGTTCTCCATCCTCTCAGCCCAGCTGCAGCAGGACACGGCATGGAGAAGTAGAAGTTTGGCACCAAACACAGTTTCAATCCTAGTTTTTCTATTTATTGTCTCTGCAACCATTTAAAAGTAAGAGACTGTGAATGAGTGAGCTAATCTCTGAACATCAATATGCTGCTCTGTAAGACCAGGTCAAAAAGCCTAGGATCAAACATTTCAAAGTATAACACTCTAAATATTGGGGATTATGAAGAGAAATCTGAATTTCTACCTTCTTTTGGAAAACTAGGAGATCTAGCAACATTGAGTCCATATTTCCATGTGGCAACAATGGGCGGAAGGTGAGGAGAGGATGCCTTATTTAGAGTGGGCAAGTGATCTCTATTTTATCATATTTCCCACTCCTTGTATAATCACACACACAGCCTACTCCATTGACTGACATTATTTGCTTGGCCCAAAGACACTAGCGTTTGCAGTTGATAAGGTCTACTAACTAGAAAGAGGAGGAAAGAAAGTAAAAGTTGGACCAAATAGACATATCAGTCTGAAAGAGAGAAAGACAAGGAAAAGAATCTTCTGACAGTCTTCAGAGGCTGCTGGCATGATGCTTACCTGTTGCAAACTGCTGTTCTCCTGACTGTGCCTAAGTAGATTGAGCAGCAACTCAGGTAGCCCTGCCTCCCGGCAGAAGGAATACAAAGGAACAGAGTCACTGCAGCTGCACAGAAGACTGCTCAGAACCCGTAAAGCAGGGAGGATGTGGGAAGCACCCTCCAGGATGCCTTTCAAGATCTGGATGACAGAAAGGAAAAAGGCAGCCATTGATATTATCAGAGGTAAAAGAACGATAGCCACAGATACCAAATATTCCCAAGGAGATGGCAAAACAGACCAAACGTTTGCAATCCTTTCTTTGGGAGTATAAAACCCAGAGAAGGAGAACAGGAAAATAGGGGAACTGTACCAGGGAAGACCATAGAGCAGCAGTTCTCAAACTGTGGATTGTGACCCACAGGAACTGTATTAAAGGGTCATGGCATTAGGAAGGTTGAGAACCACTGCTAAAGATGGTCAGGTTACCTGGTACAGAACACCGCTGACCAAGGGGAACCTCCCAGGAAACCTCCCCACAGGAGCTCTCTGTCGGACCCAGTGTCATTCCCATTTGCTGACTCTCTTCTCCAGCCCTTCACACCTTAAACATATACACATGCTTATGAAAAGTAAAAGCAATGGACACAAAACATGTTGTTCAACTTTAGATCAGTTGTGGACAATCTATGGCCCACAGGCCAAATCCAATCCAATACTTATTTGTATATAGCCTGCAAGCTAATGACAGTCTTATGTTTTTATATGGTTTTTCTTCAAAAGCAAAATGATATTTATATCACGTATTTTATAGTATGCCATTCGCTGTTCTAAATCTTGGCATTTATTTGCTCATCTAATCTCTATAGTAACACTGTGAAGTAAATAGGATTACTCATTTATAGGTGAGGAAACAAAAATTTCAAGATAGGTAAAGTAGTCAAAGATCACACAGCTAATGAGTGATTCAGCTGGAAATTCAATTCTGAGAATCATATCCCTGAAACAGAGCTTTCAATCTGCTTCCCCACATTAAAAGTTATCCAACACTAAAAGGATAATGAGTTAGTGCCAAAAGACAAGTGCAAGGTACCAAGGCAATTCAATGAGGGAAAGAAGAGTTTTTTTCAACACCTGGTACTAGGGCAACTATACATCCACATGCTAAAAGATGAACTTAGATTCTTACCTCACATTATATTAAAAAATCAACTCAAAATGGATCAGAGACCTAACTATAAGAGCTAAAGCTAAAAAAACTTTCAGAGAAAAAACATAAGAGAAACTCCTCAACACCTTAGGTTTGGAAAGATTCCTTATATACAAATACCGAAAGAATAATCCACAAAGGGGAAAAGTGGTTACTAGACTTCAACAAAATTCAAAATCTTCGTGTTTCAAAAGACACTCTTATGAGATGAGAATGGAAAAACAAACGACGGACTGGGAGAAAATATCTGCAAATCATCTATATGATAAACCTCTTGAATTGAGAATGAATATACAAAGAACTCTCCAAACTCTTTGTAAGACAAACCCAATTTAAAAAATAGGCAAGGCTCGGTGCCTGTGGTTCAAGTGGCTAAGGTGTCAGCCACAAACATCAGAGCTGGCAGGTTCAAACTGTTAGCCTGGACCAGCCAAACAACAATGACAATTGCAACCAAAAAATAGCTGGGTGTTGTGGTAGGTGCCTGTGGTGCCAGCTACTTGGGAGGCTTAGGCTTAAGCCCAGGAGTTTGAGGTTGCTGTGAGCTGTGATGCCATCGCACTCTACCCAGAACAACAGCTTGAGGCTTTGCCTCAAAAAATAAAAATAAAAATAGGCAAAAGATTTGAGTAGATATTCTACCAAAGAAGATATACAAATGGCTAATAAGTACATGAAAAGATGCTCAACATTCATCATTAATAGAAAACAAAGTAAAACAATGACGAGACACTATCTTATACTTACTAGAACAGCTATAACAAAAAAGTCAGATAATAATAAATGTAGACAAGGATGTGAAGAAACAGGGGCCCTCAGATATTGCTAGTAGGAATGTAAATGGTGCAGCCACTTTGGAAAATAGTTCAGCAGTTTCTTAAAATGTTAAGTATAAATTTGCCATATGACCCAAAAATTCCATTCCTTGGTATCTACCCAAGAGAAATGAAAACACGTGTCTTCAAACATGTGAATGTTAACAACAGTATTATTTATAAAAGCCTAAACGTGGAAACAACTAACATCCATCAACTGGTGAGTAGATAAACAAAATGTGATATATCCATATCACATACAATACATAATAATCAGCAATAAAAAGGAATGAGATTCTGATACATGTTGTATCATGGAAAAACTTCAGGCTTGGAGCCTGTGGCTCAAGTGGCTAAGGCACCAGCCACATACACCTAAGGTGGTGGGTTCAAATCCAGCCTGGGCCCACCAGACAACAATAACGGGTGCAACCAAAAAACAGCCGGGCATTGTGGCAGGCGCCTGTGGTCCCAGCTACTTGGGAGGCTGAGGCCGGAGACTCGCTTGAGCCCAGGAGTTGGAGGTTGCTGTGAGCTGTGATGCCATGGCATTCTACCCAGGGGTACGTACAGCTTGAGGCTCTGTCTCAAAAAAAAAAAAAAAGAAAGAAAAAACTTTAAAGATATCATGCTAAGTGAAAGATGCCAGACATAAATGACCATATATTGTACAATTCCAATTATATGAAACATCCAGACAAGGCAAATCTATGAAACACAGTAGATTAGTGGTTACCTACAACTAAGAATGACAGCTGACTACAAATGGGTATGAGGGATTGTACTGGGGTAAAAAATTTTTCTAAACTGTACTATGGTGATAGTATCACAACTTGGCAAACTTTCTAAAACTCATGACTATACATCAAAAATGAATAGCTCTTGTGGTACATAAGCTATGCTTCAACGAAGTTGTTAAAAAAAAAAGTTCAAGGCAGAGCCCATAGCTCAGTGGGTAGGGTGCCAGCCACATACACTGAGGCTGGTGGGTTCGAATCTGGCCCCGGACTGCTAAACAACAAGGACAAATACAACAACAACAACAAAAATAGCCCGGCATTGTTGCAGGCGCCTATAGTCCCAGCTACTTGGGAGGGCTGAGGCAAAAGAATCCCTTAAGCCCATGAGTTGGAGGTTGCTGTGAGCTGTGATGCCACGGCACTGTACCGAGGGCAACATAGTGAGACTCTGTCTCAAAAAAATAAAAAAATAAAAATAAATAGTTAAAAAAAAGAGAGAGAGAAAGTGACGAAAGCAACATAGTTTGGTAAGCTCCCAGGAAGGAAGAGCACTGTGTTTCAGAGAAACAAAGAAAGGCTTTGGTGGAGGGAACACTAACTTTGAATGCTAACTGAACAAAATATTATCCCTCCCCCAAAGGTGATCTTAACTCTTCTTACTAGTATACCGTAGTACAAATATTGTATACTCCATTGTTATATTTACATTTTTAATTACACCATAAAAATTTCATGGAAATTTCCCTCATTATCTAAGTACTTACATAATATCCTTCATTTTTGCCTCTTGGCCCACAATGCCCAAAATATTTACCATCAGAAAAAGTTTGTTAGGGTGGCGCCTGTGGCTCAAAAGGGTAGGGTGCCAGTCCCATATGTCGGAGGTGGCAGGTTCAAACCCAGCCCCAGCCAAAAGTGGCAAATTAAAAAAAAAAAAAAGTTTGTTAACACCTATTCTATTAGGGGTTAGATAGATATTTTTCCCTTCTCAAGTTTCAGAGGGAGAAACCTGAGGTCTGCTCTTCTGTGTTACTAAAGGAGGTTAGTAGTGAACTTCCTCAAACTAAGAAAGAATAGAGAGGAACCTTTATGTCAATGTATTTTAATGCTTGATTTACGGAAATTGTCTCATATCCCATCCACACATCCTCCTGCCCATTACCTGCCCTCCAGACTCATGCAGTTGACTCTGGATGCGCTGGCAGAAGTCAGGATTACACAGCAGGGTGAGAGGGGCCTTTAGTTGAATGGGCAGAGGCTCAGTGGTCTCTAACAGATGCTGCCACTCATCATCACTGTCTGGCTCCTGAAGCAGAGGGGGAAATGAAAGGGGCCATGAGAAGCATGTAAATCTAAGGGTAGTAGCTCCCAACTTGGGGTAACAAACTCTGGGGAATCATGAAATAACTGCAGAAAGCCACTGACTCCCTTAGCACAGGTGTATTTACTCAGGCACTAGTTTAAAAAGGTCTATCTGGCAGAATGTGAGGGATCTTGAGAAGTCTCTAGGAAAACAATGGCATGTACGCAGAAAGAGATAGCTAGAAAGATGGCCATTGCAGCACGGTTTATAATAATTTTAAGAGGGAAACACTGGGGGAAGAAAAAACTATGGTACATCCTTATTAGAAAATACTATGAGGTTTTCAACCTAAACCTAATCATGAGAAAATGAGGATTATCACTTATATAGTATATATAACCTGAATCTAATTATGAGAAAATATCAATTTGAGGAACATCCTACAAAATAACTGACTATGTACCTCAAAGTTGTCAGTCATAGAAGACAAAGACAGACTAGGAACTGTCCTAGATCAAATGAGAGTAATGAGGTATAACAGCTAAATGTGATGTGTGATACTGGATTGAACTGTGGACTAGGAAAGAAAAAAAAATTTATAAAGGACATTACTGGAGCAATTGGCAAAATTTTAATATGGGCTATAGATTAGTTTATTAATCCATTTACTATCATAACCATATTACATCAATATTAAACTTAAGACTCAGTGGCTCACACCTATAATCTTAGCACTCTGGGAAGCCAAGGCACGTGGATTGCCTGAGCTCATGAGTTCGAGACTAGCCTGACCAGTGAAACCCCATCTCTAAAAATAGCTGGACATTGTGGCAAGTGCCTATAGTGACTCTGGACTATAATATAGTCCCAGCTACTTGGGAAGCTGAGACAAGAGAATCACTTAAAAACCCAAGTGGGTTTGAGGTTGCTGTGTGCTAAGATGCCACAGCACTCTACCATGGGTGACACAGTGGGGTTCTGTTTAAAAAAAAAAAAAAGACTTATAATTGTACTGTGGTAGTACAAGTGAACAATCTTGTTCTCAGGAAATATACACTAAAGTGCTTAAGGACAAAGGAGTATGTCTACAACTCATGATAAATGATTCAGAAAGAAGACATGTCCACATATAGAAAGAAAGAGAATTATAAAGTAAATGTGACAGAATTTGAACAACTGGTCAATGTGGGTAAAAAGATTGCTATAGTTTGAATGTTTTTATCCTCTTCAAAACTCATGTTAGAAACTTAATTCTTAATGCAACAGTGTTGGGAGATGGTTACGTTGTGACAACTCCTCCCTCATCAGTGGGCTGATGCTATTAAAAGGGTTTGTGGGAGTCCCTTCCTGGGGACTCAGCATTCGAGGTGCCATCTTGAAGACTAGAACCTAACCTGCAGGCACCTTGATCTTGGTCTTGGTCTTCCCAGCCTCCAGAACTGTGAGAAATAAATTTGTTTTTTATAAATTACCTTGTCTTAGGTATTCTGTTAGAACAGCACAAAACAGACAAGGGTATATAGGAATTCTTTATGGTATTCTCACAATTATTCTTTTTTTTTTTTTTTTGAGACGGAGCCTTAAGCTATCCCCCTGGGTAGAGTGCCATAGCATCACAGCTCACAGCAACCTCCAATTCCTTGGCCCAAGCGAATCTCCTGCCTCCGCCTCCCAAGTAGCTGGGACCACAGGCGCCTGCCACAACACCTGGCCATTTTTTGGTTGCAGCCATCATTGTTGTCTGGCAGGTCCGGGCTGGGGATTTGAACCCGCCACCTTAGGTGTACGTGGCTGGTGCCCTAGCCCATTGAGCCACAGGCGCCGAGCCCACAATTATTCTTTAAATTTGAATTTATTTCAAAATACAAAGTTAAAACCCTTCAAAAACAAGAAAGATTGAGGGAGAACTACATGTTCTAGTTGTCTAGTGTAGAAAATTCCTAAAACAGATACTGTAAAACAGGTATGATGCAAATTAATACAGATAGTATGAACTCAGTATTATAAAACCAGCCAAATGATATATATTTCTCTGTGAATATACACATTTATGTGAAAGAAAGTTTGGATAGGAACAGAATTAGTTAATGACACTAGTCAGCTCTGGGTCTAGGGTTAGGCTCAAGAAGGACTTTCATTTTTACCTATGTGTTCCAATTTTTTTTTTTTTTTTTGACAGAGTCTTGCTCTGTCACTTGGGCAATAGTACAGTGGCATCATCATACCATACCGCAACCTCAAACTCCTGGGTTCAAGTGATGCTCCTGCCTCAGCCTCCCTGGTAGTTAGAACTACAGGTATGTGAACCATGCCTAGGCTAATTTTTCTATTTTCTTATATAAAAATAAGAAGGGTGACACTGTCTCACCCTTGCTGAGGCTAGTGTCAAAGTCCTGGCCTCAAGCAATCATCCTGCCTCAGCCTACCAAAGTGCTAGGATTATAGGAATGAGCCACTACACCCAGCGCCAATTTTTAATAAGTACATGTTCAGATACTGTGTAATTAAAACCTATAAATTAATAATATAGCAACTTTTAACACAAAGGGAGCTCATACCTAGAGAGTTAGGAATCACTGTTCTAGAAAAATATTTACCTAGACCCAACATCCCATGGCAGGTACAAGGCCAAGAAGAGCCCCTAGGGCTCACCTCATTTTCTAGGTCCGCTATATCAATGCTCTGCTGGCTCACCACCTCTGGCCTCAGCTCTGGGAATGTTCGTTCGCAATCTGAAGCGATCCGGTTTTCCCTGCCAGAGGAAGCCAGGGAGTAGGATAAGTTCCAGAACTGTAAGTCTTAGGGTTCATTAACTTGGCCCTCCCTTCAGGCCTAGGATAAAAATAAGAAATAAGCCATATGTAAATGGATAGAGAAGACTTCTGGGATATGGGACATGACCAATATAGGATATGTTGGCCACTCCACAAATATTTTTGCCTGTCTTCCACTTTAGGTCTTATTCTCAAGTCTACTTCATTGTTTTCACCTCTGGCTCTCACCTCAAATGATCTTTCCTTTTGGATGGAGACAATCCCTTCCCTTTCAGTCTATATACAACTGAGACATAAAGAAGAGAAAGTTCCCAGGTTTCCTGATGAATCTGAAAAGTATCTGTAATTAAGGCCCTGTCCATATTTAGACAGTGACAGGGACCATTTCTTATTTACTTTGGATAGAGCCAAAGATTTGCCTTACAAATCCCTAGCGATGCCATCCTCACCAAGGTGCAGAGGGGGCCTCTCCAGTCCCCCACTCAGCCCAGCTGTTCTTCATTTCTGAGGCCAAGATCCCAGACAAGAGGCTTGGTTCCTGAGGAGTGGCCCTTAATCTGGGCAGAGGGCTTGTTCCAGGAACCACCTTGCTGGTCCCATTCTCCTGCTCAAGGGCAGAGCCTGTGTTTTGGTGTTTCTGTGAGAAGTGGGTAGGAGACACTGATCAGTGGTTACCAGCAAGCAGTATGTATCCCAGTCCCAGAAATTTACTCTCCTCCAACTCCCCCAGTCACTAGGCTAGTCATGTTACATATCTTCCTCTGCTCTACACACCTTCTGCTTGGCCTCCTCAGCCATGTGTTTATAGGCCTGATGCAAGATGCGAGACTGGCTGCCCTTGGGGGCCAGTCGATGGGCCTGTTCGTCCTTTAGGACCTGAAGTTCTGGGGGTAAACGACTGGTGAATGGGGTACCCAAACCTGGGCTTGCTGGCTCAGTTATTACTGTAGGGAGAGAAGAGGGGGAAGACATAGCCACCACATCCACTTAGCAAGGGACAACTTGAATGTCTCCAGGTGTCTGTGGAAGAAGACCCTTTTGACAAAATGACAAAAGACAGACTAGGGTTGCAAGGGAAGTAGCAAAGGGCGGTAGACTGAGGAAAGTACTGGGAAATGCAATAGCCCTAGGAACACTAATGACTCACTGGTGACACGACCAGCAATAAAGGGGTGATGTAATAGGTCTGGCCAGGACAGACGCTGCCGGGGGTCTTTGGTGAGCAGTCCCTGTAGGAAGTTCTGTGGAGAGAAAAAAATGCTCCATCAGCCCTACTTTCATTTTCTTTGTGGCTCTCCCTAGCTTATCAACAGAACTGGCACACCAAGACTCCTGCATCCATTCTCACTGCAGACTAGCTGCTCTTCATCCCTCCCTCTGTAGCCCTTGTCTTAGGTCTCATTTTCCTGGCTGAAATCATGGACGGATCAATGCCTTGCCTCTTAGGGAGTTCCAGTTCCTATTCATGGACATTTTATAGCCCCAGAAGTAAAAACAGAAATATCAATGTCATCAACTTTGTGAAGAAGGGAGAAAAAACTGGGAGAAAAAAAGGGTATTTCACCTTCACCATCATCTTCAGAAAGCAAACATTCGAAAAATTTCCAGACTGGTCACTTTGCCATCCCTAACTTATTTTAAAACTTAAGATGGGGGTCTCACTATGTTGCCCAGGCTAGGCTTGAACTCCTGGGCTCAAGTGATTCTCCCACCTCAGCCTTCCAGATAGCTGGGATTACAAGTGCACACACTACCATATCCAGTCTGCCCTCCTTCTGATTATGGTTTATTTGCAGCTGTGTAGAAACAGAAGCATTTATGGTTGAAAACACACTCACACGCACAATTAACTTTGTCAAAATGTGTTTGGGAGCTCTCAAAAACAGAAATCTTTCAGCAAGTCTTCAGAGGTGGAGGGGTAGGGAAACTGTTTCTGAAAAGGACATAATCAGGTATGCTCGGAAAATCCTCAGTTGGGCCTGAAACGGTAACAGAATGCACTAATTGATTATGATCACTGTTCTATAGTTACACAGATCACCATTTATACAAGGTGATCTATGTAAGTATGGCTCTTGCTGAAGATAACTGTATATCTTCCCTAAGGGAAAATGAATATTCTATATACACCTCCACCTTTCCTTTGTTAGTCTTTTGGGTAAGTATTTGTGCCTCTCCAACTAAATAGGCTGGGGAGAAACTTCACTCTTTTCATGTCAGATAAAGCAAATGAAAGTTGTAATGAGATTTTATTCTGGGAGATTACATTTAACTTCCATTGATAGTCCTAGATAAGAAATTAAAAGGGTCCAACTTCTCTCCTCATTCCTTCCTCAAGCCTGCTGAGACTTAACTACAGGAAGCAAGAACCACCTCTATCATCTGCTCCCAATCACTGAGCCAGTCCCACCAGCTTCAGTCATGCTGATGTCTGAAAAGGACCAAAAGCTGTGTGGGCAGTATCTAGATATTATGTGACACTGCATCTGACAGGAAATAAGTGGAAAAGAGGGCATGTATCAAAATACTAGTATCTGCCTCTGGAGTCTTGAATTTACCTTGTGATAAAGCACAGCCAGACTCAAACTGAGTTTGGCACAGAATAAGCCACTGTAGTAGAATAACCAAGCCTGCTTGTCCAGCTCCTACTCTTCCTTTCTTTAGTAACTACAAAGTCCCTGCCCCAGCTCTGTAAAAGGATTTTGGAAGAGGGAACAGAGATAGAGGGAGATAGGCTTCTAATGCAAAAGTAATCTTCCTTTCAATATTCATTACCTTAAAGCAGGGACTGATGGTGGAAGGCCAGCGCACAGGGTCCTTGAGAATGAGACTGACAAGCTGAAAGATGCTTGTAGTATAGAAGGGAGGAGTGCCTACAGCCAGCTCATACAGTATGCAACCCACAGACCAGAGGTCTGCTGTGTGGTCATATGGTCGCTCTTCTACCAGCTCTGGAGACATATAGAGTGGTGTGCCTTTGATGGATGTCAGCACCATAGTGTTGGTGCTCATAGCCCGGGCAAATCTGCAGGAGATGATGGGAAATGGAAGGGGAAAAGATATTCTACACTTGGTCACTACTACCTATTATAGTATGAGATATCCCAGACCAGAGCAGAGTGAGCATCTTTAATTAAGTTCCGAAAGACCCAGCAAGAGTCCCAGTCTCCAACTCAGGTTCTAAAATGAGACCCAAGTAGGTCAAGCTTATGGTCTAAGACTCTCTGCTGAACTGGAAGCACAGATGGAAACTCAGAATCCTTACCCAAAGTCACAGAGCTTGATGCCACCACCCTTGGCAAGGAGAATGTTCTGAGGTTTCATGTCTCGGTGCAGAATGCGGTGGGAATGCAGATAGTATAGAGCTGACACTAGCTGGGCAGCAATGGCCTGCACCTAGGGGTCAAACAGGCAGGAGAAAGAAAGAAAAGGTCAGAAGGAGCCAGTTGACAAGCCCAGAGATTTCTCTTAATACTATTGCTGTTTGACCTTTTCTTCCTTCCCTTTAGTCCAGAGCTTCACACTATACCTTCCTTAGTTCTTACTCATCTTAATTCATTCTTTCATTTGTTCATTCATTCATTCAAGTACAATTTACTGAATCTCACTTCTAGCCACATGACCATAGGCAATCTATTCTGTGCCTTTCAAATTCATCATCTATTAAGATGACAATATAATAATACCACCTACCTTATAGGATTTTTGTGAGGATTAAATGAGTTAAATTATGTAAAGTAATGCTCAGAATGGTACATGACACTTCGTAAATATTCAGTATACATTACTTAATTATTAAATAAGACATAGTTCCTTTTTTTTTTTTTTTTGAGATAGAGTCTCAGTATGTTGCTCTTGGTAGACTGCTGTGGTGCCACAGCTCACAGCAACCTCAAATTCTTAGGCTTAAGTGATTCTCTTGCCTCAGCCTCCCAAGTAGCTGAGACTACAGGCACCCACCACAATGTTCTGCTAATTTTTGTTGCAGTTGTCATTGTTGTTTAGCTGGCCCCAGCCAGGTTTGAACCGCCTAACCTTAGTGTATATGGCTGGCACCATAACCACCATGCTACAGTCCCTTTTCTTTCTTTCTTTTTTTTTTCTTTTTTTTTTTGAGACAGAGCCTCAAGCTACCGCCCTGGGTAGAGTGCTGTGCCGTCACAGCTCACATCAACCTCCAACTCCAGGGCTTAAGCGACCTCCCGAGTAGCTGGGACTATAGGTGCTCACCATGCCTGACTATTTTTTGGTTGTAGTTGTCATTGTTTGGCAGGCCCGGGCCAGATTTCAACCCACCAGCTCTGGTGTATGTGGCTGGCACCTCAGCCGCTTGAGCTACAGGCACGAAGCCCCATAGTCCCTTTTCTTAAGAGAAGTGGTCTGTCAGCAGGACTCGATACAAATGAATAGTACCGACTCAGTCCATTTGCATTAAACTGAGGGACCTGTGGAGGCCAACACCAGCAAGCACTCCAGAGAGAGGGACAGGGTGCAGCCCCTCCCAGCATTCCTCACTGGCTTTTACTGGAATCTCAGGCATTCTCATGAAAATACAGCACAGTGGAAAGCTTCAAAGATAAAGGTTAAAAAACAAGTAGTTTATCTTTAGCTGCACAATTGAACTCTTTTTTTTTTTTGAGACAGAGCCTCAAGCTGTCCCCCTGGGTAGAGTGTCCTAGCATCACAGCTCACAGCAACCTCCAACTCCTGGGCTCAAGTGAGTCTCCTGCCTCCGCCTCCCAAGTAGCTGGGACCACAGGCACCCGCCACAACGCCTGGCTATTTTTTGGTTGCAGCCATCATTGCTGTTTGGTGGGCCCAGGCTGGATTTGAACCCGCCACCTTAGGTGTATGTGGCTGGCACCTTAGCCACTTGAGCCACAGGCGCCGAGCCCACAATTAAACTCTTAACACAGTCTATTTACTGTACTTCTGTTTTCCTTTAATCTTCTCACTGCTGATATATGACTTAGGATTGGGACAGTATGCTGTGTCTAGTGAGTATTGTTTTCAGTACTCATGGGCAGCAGTGATGCTTGGCTTTTTCCCAAATTACTCTGTCCTTAGTGTCTAGCACTTTTAGCCCTATCCTCTATCCTACCTTAGTCAAACAAACAAGAAAGATAAAATCAATAAAATGATTACTTACAAAGAGTGATGAGTGCTCAGAAGTAAATAAAGTGCTATAATAAGGAATTCTGAGGGGGCCCTACTTACTAGGATACAGAGGAACCTCTAGAATAAATGTGGGTAGAGAACGTATTCAGTCAAATCCCAAAGCTAATCACAATGTTTTGGTGGCAAATCCTGCCTGACTGCCCTCTCTAGTACTACCACATTGGCCCTTCTTCCCTAAAGGTACCTAATAACAACAGCATTAATAATAGCTAACTATTTAAATACTTTACATAAACTCAGAAATCCTCACAGCCTTGTGAGGGAAACATTATCTCCATTTTACAAATGAGGAAGCCAAGCACAAAGAGATTAAAGTAAATTATCTAAGAGGAGTCAGCTAGTAAGGAGCAGAGCCAAGCTTCCTACTCAAATATGTTGGGTCCAGTGTTCACATACTTTACTCTCACTATACTGTCTCTGTAAACACTTAGACTCTTATATTTTTCTCAGGAGTCTTCAAAATGGACACTGTTGGCTTGGTGCCTATAGCTCAAGTGGCTAGGGCGCCAGCCACATACACCAAAGCTGGCGGGTTCGAAATGAGCCTGGGCCTGCCAAACAACAAAGACAACTACAACCAAAAAATAGCCGGGAGTTGTGGCAGGTGCCTGTAGTCCCAGCTACTTGGAAGGCTGAGGCAAGAGAATCGCTGAAGCCCAAGAGTTGGAGGTTGCTGTGAGCTGTGATGCCACAGCACTCTACCCAGGACAACACCTTGAGACTCTGTCTCAGGAAAAAAAAAAAATGGAGACTGTCAATGACCTCAGCTTGCTCTGCCAGTCCTTCACCTGGAGAGAGGAGGGGCAAGGGGAGAAGTTTACAGCAGGAAGCATACCTGATCTTCAGGAAGTTTTCCATCATCTTCTAGGATCTGAAAGAGTTCTCCCTCAGCATAGTCTGTCACCACCACCACCTGCAGGAAGAAGGCAGTGGCACTGATGGCTCCAGATTCATACATTCTGTGGTTGGGAAGTTCCTGGGACCTTTCTGCTTGGGGAGAGGTAACCCCAAACCATCAAAACCTACCTCTTTGTCAGTCTCAAAGCTGTCAAGCATATGTACAATGTTGGGATGGCGCAGACCCCGCATGATTTCAATCTCTCGCTGCAGATTCCTCAGCTCCTTCTCTGAGCGCCCCAATTTTGGGATGAACTTCAGGGCCACCACCTGTCAGTGGTGAAGAAAAGAGTCACTGACTAAATACACTATTGAAAAGAGCTATAATTTCAGCTTTAACCTCAGAGCTCCAGAACTAAGGCTATAGACTGTTTGAGTAACTAACTCTTATTATTTCCATTAGACTTTTACCTCCACTTTCCCCATGGTACCCTGTCTTTATCCATGCTTCCCCCACCCTTATCCCTGGAGGAAACGGCCTCTGCCAAATAGACCCCTTTGGGGGATTCTAGGAGAGGTATTTTGATTTGATCAAAGGACTCAAGATGAGATTTAGGAGAAAGGAAAGGAAAAGAAATAGGTGTTTTGGGCCAGGCACAGTGGCTCACACCTGTAATCCTAGCAGTCTGGGAGGCCAAGCGGGGTGGATTTCTTGAGCTCAGGAGTTCGAGACCAGCCTGAGCAAGAGTGAGACTCGGTCTAAAAAATAGCCAGGTGCTGTGGCAGACACCTGCATTCACAGCTACTCAGAAGGCTGAGGCAAGAGGATCACTTGAGCCCAAGAGTTTGAGGTTGGTGTGAGCTAAGATGCCATGGCACTGTATTGAGGGTGACAAAATAAAACTCTATCTCAAAAAATAAAATAAAATAAAATAAAAAATTCAAGTGTTTTACCTCTCTCTTCATGGTATATTATAGAGTAATAATGAGAACATTTATTTGTTGTTCACTATGTGCCAGGCACTACACTAAGTGATTTAGTGTGACTTCATATTTGATCTTCAAACCCTATCAAGCAGATACTGTTCTTTTTTGTTTGAGACAAAGAGTCTCACTTGTCACCTTTTGTATAGTGCCATGCTGTCATAGTTCACAGCAACCTCAAAATCCTGGGTTTAAGCAATTCTCTTGCCTCAGTCTCCCAAGTGGCTGGGACTATAGGCACTTGCCACAATGCCCAGCTATACTGTTAGAGACAAAGTCTTGCTCTGGCTCAGGCTGGTCTCAAACCTATAAGCTTAGGCAATTCACTTGCCTCAGCCTCCCAAATGCTGGGATTACAGGCATGAGCCACCGTACACAGCCCCAGATACTGTTCTTGTTCCCATTGTATAGATGGGGAATTTGAGACACAGAGAGGTTAAGTAACTGGTCTAACTGGTCCATAATTGTAATCCTCATGCCTTAGCCTCCCAAGTAGCTGGGACTACAGATGTGCTTCACTATACCTACCTAATTAAAAAAAATTTTTTTTCTTAAGAGACAGCATTTTGCTATATTGGCCAAGCTGGACTTGAACTCTTGGCCTCAAGTGATCCTCCCACCTTAGCCTCCCAAAATGCTGAGATTACAGGCACCACACCCAATTTGTCCATAATTCTAAAGCTTGAAAGTTGTAAAGCTAGAATTTGAATCTGAGCAATCCAACTGTAGAACTCATACTGCATAACAAGTATGACTAAGTCATACCAACTTAAACATACACGTTAGTAAAAATGCATTCATTTTAGGCCCATTTTCCACTGGAGTTGGGGATTGCAAGTCCCATCCAAAACATATCCCACCTGAGCACTGTATTTTCTTCGACCCTTGTACACCCTCCCAAAAGAGCCTTCTCCAATCATCTCCAACACGTGGTACTTTTCCATGTTACAGGTTTCAGGATCTCTCAGACGGAAGAAGGTGGAGATGGTAGTGAAGAGCTATAGATCTAGGGACAGTTCCACACATCTGGGAGCCCTGTTTTGGGTATGGGAGAGGGTAAACGTTAGCCATCTTGCCTATTCCTCTTTTTCACAATAATCCAGGCAGCAGAAACACGGTAGGGTGGAATCGATTGAAAGATGATGAGCTCTCGTACACACACAGCACCTCTTAGAAGCTCCTCTCCACTTTTCAACCTCCTCCCGTCCCCCAACCCAGCTCCTACATACCACTATGTTCCTCTCCCGGCTCCATCTAGCCTTCCCTATGTTCCTGTCATTCCCAACCTCCTCCTATCTAAACCGTCCACGTACGCTTCGCTGGCCAGAGCTCCGCTTTTACTCTCATCCTAGGAGCTCCAAGCTCTTCTGGTGGAGGTAGGCCGGCCCTGGCCTTCAGGGCCCCATCCCTTCTGGCTGCCTGCGTACTTTGCCTGACTTAGAATTTTTCTCCAGCCCCCCACTACTGATCTCTTTAGGCTCTCATTCTTACCAATTTTATTCGGTGGAACTGATTAGAAGTTCAGAGGACAAAGAAGCTCAGAGATGTGGAACAGACGATGGACCGCCCATGGGCACCTCCTGGGGCACTTACGAACTGTCTGTTGACCATCAGGCCCCACTACGGGCCTGGAGTCTACGGTCGCCTAGAAACCGCGCAAGCCGTCGTCACTTAGTTTTTCACCTCCCACTTCCCCAAGGGCATTTCCGGTTCCGGCTACGGGCCGGAGAAGATATGGCGGTGTCTGCGTCGGAAGCAGCAGGGGAGGAGGACTGGTAACTTTGGGGCTATGGGCTTTGGCTGACCGCCTGGATCTGGTCCGGGATCCTAGCGGCGGCCGCAAACAATCCCTGTGTGTGGGGTGGAGCGAGGGATGAGGGATGGCAGAGATGCTGACACCTCTAGGAGAGATTCTGGATGGGGAACGGGGAGGAGCGCTGGTCTGAGTGAGGGGAGA
Organism: Galagoides demidoff; assembly: GCA_963574575.1. Taxonomy (NCBI): domain Eukaryota; kingdom Metazoa; phylum Chordata; class Mammalia; order Primates; family Galagidae; genus Galagoides; species Galagoides demidoff. The sequence continues at coordinate 20,276 of CAUYQV010011649.1, forward strand.
CTGGATCTGCGTTGGCCAGGCCGATTCGGGCTGCGCCTTACCTAGTTTGACCCCCTCTACTCCAGTCTTATACTGTCCCATCCTCTTCTGAAGTGAGTATTCTCAGGGCTTGTTTATGAGACCTTTCCACCTCCCTTTCATCTCCCAAAACCGATGTCCTCCCGCTCCTGTGCCCCCTTCCCCTTGGATCAGCCTTTTTCTGCTTATGCTTTCCTCAACCTTCTTCCTGCCTGGTAGCACTAATGAGAATTATTGTCTGAATAAAGCCTTAGACCTCACAAAAAGCCATTGTAGTCCTTCTCTCAAGTATTCTTAACAAGAGCCCAGAATCTGGAAGAACTGTGGGGTTTGAAGTGGGATAAGTGTGGGTTCACTTATTTTATTGGCTGTGTGATGCTAACCGGGCCACCTACTTTCTGTGAGTCAGTGTCTTCAGGTGTAGAAAAGTGGGTGTGGCATCTACCTCATAGTAAGAGGATCGGGTTAGATTGTAACAAACATAAGCCTCCTTTTCATTAATAACCCTGAGGTAGGGGCACCTGAAGAGACCAGATAATTCCAAAGAAGTAAAACTGTTTTAAAAAAAAAAAAAAGTAAAACGATTTGCCAGAAGGTACGAAGTTGCCACTAGGAATCCAGAGTTGTGTAACTCTATATCATTATATTCTCAGTATTAGGACATTCTACAATGCCCCCACCCCATTTTACCACCTTGCCATCATCCCATCTTGTGCCTTACATCCAGGACCTACACAGCTGGAGTAAAGAATTGAAGGGCCATTTGACTGATGCCACCCTTCAGTGTTAAACATTGTTTCAGAGAGTCCAGTTATTGCTGGTTATTAAGACCATCTAAATTAGTAGTTTTCAGACTATTCAGGGGAACTTTTAAGATTCAGAGGAGAGGGCAGCAGTGAGTGTAGGAGCTGGCCTGTGGTGTTCTGAGACTCCTACTCTCATATCAGAACTACTCCACTGTTATCTGTGAGGTGTGAGGCTTTATTTTTTGTATTTTAAGGTTTCTGCCTTTTAAAAAAAATCAAAAACCACTGATAAAGGTCATGCTGGGTCAGCCCTACTCTTGGTGAAGAAGGAACAGTATAACTATAAGAAAGCAAAGCATGCATTTTTCCATGTATCCAGGTACAACTGTGAACTCAAATCACTAATCTTCAATATCATTCCAACTATTGTTTCTATGCTTAAACATGTGTGTCCTCTGATTTACAATAGAACTGTAGATCCTAACCTGGAGACTGATCTAGCTCAACTAAAGGCCCAGAGTCATAAATATATCTAAAGTATTTTGCCAACTATCTCCCTTCCTCTTTCCTTTTAATCGAGAAGGTCATATACAAACAGGAAAAAAAAAGGACATAGACTAGCTATTATGGTCCATATACTATTAGGTACTTTATACAAACATGAGCTTTATCCTCACAGTCATCCTAAAGAGCAGGTGGTATTATCTATGATATGTGGTAGACAGGGTAACTCAGGCTTATAGATATAAGTACCCAGATCACATAGCTGGTAAGTGATTGGTACCTATTACTGACTCCAAGGCTAATGGCTCTTCTATTACAACACCTAGATCTGCTGTGTTGAGGTATCGCCTTTGAGAAGGCTTGAGTTGACTGATGTTAGACAGTGGCCAGGGCACTAGGATTCACACTGAATGGTGATACAGGGAAAGGCAGAATTAATATTGGTAACCTTGATGCTATGGAATGGAGTCCATATTTCTGGATCAGAGATATTGCCACTAAGGAATAACCAACAGAAGAATGAAACTTAAACAGGGAGTCAAGAAACCTGACTCTGGTCCTAGTTCTGCCTATGTTTTTTTTTTCTTTATTTGTTTTGAGTATATGTGGTGCCAAAGCAAGCATTGTTTATTTTGAGACAGAGTCTCATTTTGTTGCCCAGGCCAGAGTGCCAGGGCAACAGCCTAGCTCATGCAGCCTCAAACTCCTGGACTGCCAAGTAACTGGGACTACAGGTGCCTGCCCCAACACCCAGCTAATTTTTTCTATTTTTAGTAGAGGCATGGTCTCACTCGAGGGATCCTCCTGCCTCAGGCTTCCAAAGTGCTAGGATTACAGGTGTGAGCCACCACACCTAGTTCTGTATCACCCAGTTCTGCCTATGTTAAACCTTGGTTGGTCATTTTACCTTTCTGGGAATCCATTTCCTAATCTGTTTGCAGAAATGATCTCTAAAATTCTGATTCCTATGTTTCCTACTTGACCACCTGACAACTGAAGGAAACATTTCCCTCACTTTCAAGAAGTTGAGTAAATGCATTCAGGCACATTGCTACTTTTTTTTTTTTTTTTTTTTTTGAGATAGAGCCTCAAGCTGTCACCCTGGGTAGAGTGGTGGCATCAAAGCTCACAGCAACTTCCAACTCCTGGGCTCAAGTGAGCCTCCTGCCTCAGCCTCCCAAGTAGCTGGGACCACAGGCACCTGCCACAATGCCCAGCTATTTTTTGGTTGCAGCCATCAGTGTATTTGACAGACCCAGACTGGATTTGAACCCTCTACCTTAGATGTATGTGGCTGGCACCTTAGCCACTTGAGCCACAGGCACTGAGCCACATTGCTACTTTTCTACAAAGCCATCCTTTATCAGTGTTAACAGGCTTCTACCAGGCTTCTGCAGGGAGAGCTATAATGGTGAATCTTATCTCCCCATCTCTCTAGGGTCCTTCCCTCTGAAGTCGAAGTATTAGAGTCTATCTATCTGAATGAACTACAGGTGATTAAAGGAAATGGCAGGTATGTATTCTACTAGGGGCGGGCAGGTGTCCTCTAGTAATGAGGAGAGGGTTCTGTGCAGAATCTGGTCTTAAGACTTTGTGAGCCTTGATTCAGAAGTAATGTTCCTCTTGTATAGACAAAGGCTATTCCTCTGATCTTTCTAAAAGAAAGAATCTGATGCTTACTTCCTCTGCCCACTTTACTTTCTCACCCTCAATGCCCCTAGCCCTCAAGTCCCTGCACAGTCATATCCTGGGTCTCTACTTTATCCACTTGCAGGTCTTCACCATGGGAGATCTACATAACTTTGCACCCTGCCACTGCAGAGGACCAGGATTCACAATATGTCTGCTTCACTCTGGTGCTTCAGGTCCCAGCAGAGGTGAAGTCCCTACTCTATGGTAGCAAAAGGAGGAAGGGGAGAGGCCCTGGGGTGATCGCTTTAGCAGTAACTTGTTATTTCTCCCCATTAGTATCCCCATGAGGTGCCACAAATCTCTATCCGTAATCCCCGAGGACTCTCAGATGAACAGATCCACAAGTAAGTCAGGCTGGTCAGAACAGAGAAAACTCAGGATATAGCTCTGCCTGGTGAGGGAAGGGGGCAAACCTAATATTTGGTTGATTCTCTTCCTCCAGGATCTCACAGGCATTGGGTCATGTGGCCGAGGCTGGGTTGGGCACTGCCATGCTCTATGAACTCATTGAGGTAAGAGGTGCTAGCCTGGGAAAATGGGCAGGGGAGGTCTTAGCCATCTTTTTTTTTTTTTTTGCTTTAAAGCTATAAGAAAAATGTTCAGAATAGAATAAAGGTTGTGGCCTAGAGTCAGAGAGTGGGTATAATTGGCCAGAGTAGCACTCCCAGATCAGGCCTCCACAATGCAGCCCGGGAACTTTGTGGAATTCCAGAGTGCAGTGTTAGCTACCCAAATAACAATGCAAATGCATATTTCACAGTCCAACTTGATGGTTTTTCAATTCTCTGTCCATTTTGGTTGCCTTGGCATTCTTTCTGAAAGCCAACTCTAGAACAAGCTCATTGCCCTATGCAGGAGTAATACTCAAGGCGGCTTAATCAAGAAAAGCCTCCCCACCTCCAAAAAAAGGCTGGGTGAGGTGGCTCACACCTGTAATCCTAGCACTCTGGGAGGCTGAGGCAGGTGAATTGCCTGAGCTCACAATTTTGAGACCAGCCTGAGCAAGAAGAGCAAGACCCCATCTCTTAAAAATAGCTGAGCATTGTGGCAGATGCCTGTAGTCTCAGCTACACTGGAGGCTGAGGTAAGAGAATCTCTTGAGCCCAAGAGTTGGAGGTTGCTGTGAGCTAAGACACTACAGCACTCTACTGAGGGTGACAAAATGAGACTCTTGTCTCAAAAAAGAAAAGAAAAGCCTCCAAGAATATGTCTCTTGGAGAGAACATTTTTTTTCTCTCCAAGGCATATTATTTTCATGTTTAAGATATATTAAAAGTGACTTAATGAGAGGAAGAATAATTAAGTTGGATTTTGAGATTAGAAGGATCAAATTTGAGGCGCAGGGAGGTGGAGCAAGACTGATTCCAAGTAGAGGGAATATTAAGACAGAAATGCATAAAAACATGGTAATTGGCTTGGTGAGAGTTGAGTCCATCCAATCACTCTTAGGAGTAGTAGATGGGCTTTGCTCACAGTCTTTGCCCCGGTGCCCTGTTCAAGCAGTGTCTTATTTCTTTTCAGAAAGGGAAGGAAATTCTCACAGATAACAACATCCCCCATGGCCAGTGTGTCATCTGCCTCTATAGTTTTCAGGTGGGTTTCTCTTTTGGGACCTGGGGTCTGCTTGGGATAGGAAGACTAGGGCAAATTTAGTGCGTATGTCTGTTCTTCCTCTAGGAGAAGGAGGCCTTTACTAAAACACACTGTTACCACTACTTCCACTGCCATTGCCTTGCTCGGTACATCCAGCACATGGAGCAAGAGCTGAAGGCACAAGGAAAGGAGCAGGAACAGGAACGGCAGCATGCTGTGACCAAACAGGTATGCCTTGCCAGCCTCCTCCCTCACCTGAAACCCTTACGTGCTGACTTCACAACTTTTCCATCCTTCCACTCCAATGGCTATTAACCTTTTTAGGGTCGTATAGATGGTTTGAGATTCATGAAATTCGTTTCCAGAGAAAGGGTATCCTTATATCTACTTACATATCGCATGTGGTGCCAGGGAGTTCCGAGATCTCTAGTGAGGTAACACTTGTTGTGTCTCATCTCACTGCTGACCAGGTATGCCTGTGCTCCATCAGTCCTGGTGTGCTGCAGATTAGGCTGGCTGGCTGAAGTCAGCATGTGGGGGGCACCCTGGCCTGTGAAGCAGCCATGTGATTTCTTCTCTATATAAAATTTTATGTTTATTTTTTTAATTTTTAAAATTTAAAAGTCTTGTTTATTTTTAGAGATAAGGTCTTACTCTGTTCCTTGGGCTGGAGTGCAGTGGCACGATCATAGCTCATAACCTGGACATCCTGGGCTGAAATGGTCCTTACACCTCAGGCTCCTAAGTATAGGGTGTACCACCAGTAATTTTTTGTTATTTAATTGAGACAGAGTCTCACTTTGTCACACTTGGTAGAGTGCTGTGGTGTTGTAGCTCACAGCAACCTCAAACTCTTGGGCTTAAGTGATCTCTTGCCTCAGTCTCCCTAGTAGCTGGAACTACAGGTACTGGCCACAATGCCTGGCTATTTTTTTGTTTGTTTGCTTAGCAGGCTCAGGATGGGTTTTAACCCACCACCCCTTACAGCATGTGGCCGGCGCCCTAACCTCTTAGCTATGGGCCCCCCGCCACCAATAGTTTCTTAAATTTTTTTTAGAGATGGGGGTCTTATTATTTTGGTCAGGCTGGTCTCAAACTCCTGGCTTCAAGCAATCCTCCCACCTTATTTTTATTTTTGTAGTAATGCTTAATAGATATACATAGTTTCAGGGTACATGTGCTAATGTAATATAGACTTGTAATTTCTAAAGATCAAATCAGTGGCTGGGTATGGTGGCTTACGCCTGTAATCCTAGCATTCTGGGAGGCTGAAGTAAGTGGATTGCTTGATTCAGGAGTTGGAGACCAGCCTGAGCTGAGCTAGAACAAGACCCCATCTCTTAAAAAAACTAGCTGGCACCTCTGATTCCAGCAACTCTGGAGAATCAAGAGGATTGTTTGAGCCCAGGAGTTTGAGGTTGCTGTGAGCTATAATGCTATGGCACTCTACTGAGGGTAATAAAGTGAACTCTCTCAAAAAAAAAAAAAAAAAAAATCAAATCAGTATACCTGGAATATCCTTTGGCTTAAATATCTGTGTTTATGTTAGAACTATTCCAATTCTTTTAGCTATTTTGAAATATACAATAGAATATTGTAAACAACATTCACACTATTGATTGTCTTCTCTTTTTAGAAGGCAGTTGGTGTGCAGTGTCCAGTGTGCAGAGAGCCCCTCGTGTATGACCTTGCCTCACTGAAAGCAGCCCCTGAACCCCAACACCCTATGGTAAGGGGATTCCCTTCCAATTTGAGCCAGGAATACTGGACATTCCCTAAGGAGGGAGAATGGCATCTTGTCTGTATCTAATAGGATCTGTGGAATTGAGCTTGACCTACCTAGTACCTCTTGCAAAGCCACAGTCCCACTGGGAACCAAAGGCTTCAAGAGCCCAAATCCAGCTCAGTGCCTGTGGCTCAAATGGCTAAGGCACCAGCCACATACACCTAAGTGGCAGGTTCAAATCCAGCCTAGGCCTGCCAAATAACAATGATGGCTGCAACCAAAAAAAAAAAAAAATAGCCAGACATTGTGGCGAGTGCCTGTGGTCCCAGCTACTTGGGAGGCGGAGGCAGGAAACTCGCTTGAGCCTAGGAGTTGGAGGTTGCTGTGAGCTGTGATGTCACAGCATTCTACCCAGGGGGACAGCTTGAGGCTGTGTCTCAAAAAAAAAAAAAAAGAGCTCAAATCCAAGGGACAAAATCAAGAACTTGTACAGATCTCCTGAGGCAATCCTGGAAAAGAAGGGGTTCAAATTTGCCTATTTCTTCTATTTATTCTTTCTACCCTGCTATTCTTCCTTTCCTTCAGGAGCTGTACCAGCCTAATGCAGAGAGTTTGCGCCAAGAAGAAGAGCGCAAGCGGCTCTACCAGAGGCAGCAAGAGAGGGGGGGCATCATTGACCTTGAGGCTGAGCGAAACCGGTACTTTATCAGCCTTCAGCAGGTGAGGGAAGGGTTTCCCACTTATCCTACACCACCACCAACCTTCCTACAAACCCCACTCTGGCATGGCCCTAAGATAAGATTTGTTCTAACCAGGGAGGTTATAGGCTTGTGGTGGCGAGGTCAGATGATAAGAGAAGGGCAGTTCCCTGCTTTGAGGAACTACATCTTCCTCACAGTATCCCCTCACTTGTTTCTAGCCTCCTGCCCCTTTGGAACCTGAGTCAACTGTTGATGTCTCCGGAGGATCCCAACCACCTAGTGCCCTTGCTGCAGAACTGTCCACCTCAACAACTGCCAAATCCACCCTGTTAACTCCTCTGCCTGTGGCCACTCAGTACCTGTGTGAGAAGACTCCTGGGGCTGGGCCACATCAGCAGAGGTTGGGCGAGACCCAGAAATCTATGCTAGATATCCCCCAGCCCAGTCGAGGCCCCTGGCGACAGCCTGAACGGAGGCACTTGAAGGGAGGGGAATGCTATACCCCCAAAGGTACCAGTGACACCCACGAACTGCCAACTCCTGAGAGGCCCCTCAAAGAGCCCATGGACCTAAAGCCAGAACCCCATAACCAAGGGGTTGAAGGTCCTCCCCAAGAGAAGGGACCTGGCAGCTGGCATGGCCCCCCACCCCGCAGGACTCGGGACTATGCTCGCTGGGAGCGTTCCAAAGGTCGGACACCAGGTTCTTATCCCCGCCTGCCTCGTGGCCAGGGAGCACACCGGCCTGGTACTCGGAGGGAACCCCTGGCCCTGGACTCAGAGGATGGTTCCTAGCAGTACGATGGGGGGACAGGGAGTTGGGGATGGGAGGGGGGCAATAAAGATATTTGGCCTTGTTTGGCTATCTTCATTCAGCACTGGCTAGCCTATAAAGTATAGGTTATAATTCCTAGTAAGATTGGTGTTTGGCAGAACAGCCCCTGACTTTGCTCTGAAGTCTATTGTCCCAAGAGATCTGGGTAAAGAGTTTGACATCTCATCAGCTAGCACATCTAACAAGTAGTTTTCAGGGAAAATTAGTGGGGTGCCAACATTTGGGCAGATTCCTTAGGAACTACTGTTACACATAACCTATTGTAAATATAGTCATTTATATGTGTATATTTTTTTAATTTGAATGCCTGTAAGTGGAGGAATTTCGTTTCCCGTTTACTCTAGTGTCTCTTCTTCCCCTTTGTCTTAGGCTATGCACCCATCATCTGTGGCCACCTGACTGACCTCTGTAGGCATCTGTGATTGCTGTCCCTGCTTTTTACTCAAGCACCAATACAGTGACTGAGGAAGGGAAGTCAGACCAGAATATGTGGCAGGTGTTTATTGATTTCCTAGAGGGAGAACTAAGCACATCCTGGCTGATCACTTCCTTAGAGACTCAGCATTGTGAATTGCCCCTGCAGGGTCATTTTTATACAGCATGAAGTAACCCTGCACTTGGGCAGGACTGATCTGAGTTGTAGCTTTAAGGACATGTTCTGCAAAGTCCTCAGCCAAAGAAGGTGCTTGCCCTGGATAGAACCTCTGGAACATCTGGGTCAGCTGCCAGTGTGAGCAATAGCCCACATACTCCTTCAAGTCTACTCGCCCAGGGCGTATCAGGGCAGGATCCAGCCTAAGGGGAGACAGGGAAAGCAGAGTCACAAGTAACAGTCATACTGGCAATGGAAAAGAAGGTGGTCCCCTTAAACTCCTGATCCTACCAAGGCACTAAGGGGGTGAGTAGTCTTGATTTTCAGAGTATCTCACCCTTTCCTTCTCACCTGTCAACATGATTGGTGGTCATGAACACAATACGTGCCTCAGTGGAAGCCACACCATCCAAGGCATTGAGCAGTCCACTGAAGGTTAGGCGACCTAAACCTTGGTACTTTACTGGGTCTGGAGGAAGGCAAAGAAAAAGAGAAGCATGGGTGGTCACAGCCCTACTTAAAGTTAACACCGCACTCATGGCAGTGCCTGTAGCTCAGGTGGTAGGGCACTGGCCACATACACCAAGGGTGCCAGGTAAACAATGACAACTGCAACAAAAAAATGGCCAGGTGTTATGGTGGGCACCTGTGGTCCCAGCTGCTTGGGAGGCTGAGGCAAGAGAATCACTTAAACCCAAGAGTTGGAGGTTGCTGTGAGCTGTGATGCCACAGCACTGTACTGAGGGCAACACAGTGAGACTCAGTCTCAAAAAACAAACACTCCCTACTTACCCGTGCCTTTGTGGGCTAACCTAGGTATCCTCCATCAGCCCTCTGGACTTCTACTTATTCCACTATTCTTCATTTACTCCTATACCTAATTTGCCCTTAATTAAAACCACTCCCCTTCATCTCCCAACGCCTTCACTTACTCTCTGCAGCCAAGTCTCGGCTAAGAAAAGCAGCATCCACATCCTCCAGGAGCACCAGGCTCTGCTGTGGGGCCACACTCAGCAGGTGGTTGAGCCTGTCATCGGAGAGGCTGGAGTCCGTAAGACTCAGCAAGCAGATACTGTGTTCCAATTCCCCAGCCAGGGCTGTGCTATGGAGGATGGGACAGTAAGAGGCAGTAAGCAATCTGGGAACTCTTACCTAGGCCCAAATGCTCTTTGTTTCTTCACAGTCCTAGGAGCTATGTCTTAGAGGCCTCACTTACACTACTCATTCTAATGTTCCATACGTTTATCCTTGTCTCTTTTCCCCAGGTTCATTTCTCTTTCCAACCCCGGCAGCACAGCTTTCCACAAAGACTGTGTTCTGCAAAGCTAAGAGAAATTGTGACTCTACTCACATAAAACTGCTCTTGCCACAACCAGGGGGCCCATAAAGCAGGTAGCCACGTCTGTAGGGAATGCCTAGGGATAGAGCCAGGGTGATTGAGACTGAAAATGAATCATGTAATATGCCCCAAATACCCATATTCATTCCCAGCTCTGCCCTCTGGAGGCCTGAGGACCTTGAGAAATTATCCTTGTAGGCAACTTTTCTTTTCCATTATCTCTGAGAACTGGGCTAGAGCTTTACATTGCCGCATCTGGCCAGAAACCAGCCTATCTCCTGCTCTAAAACATCAAAAACAGCCAAGATCTCCACTGCTTCTTACCTCTGTCAGTGTACCACTTGGGATTATCGATGAATTCCCGGATGTCTCTAACAATTCGGTCAGCCAGACCCTGTTGTAGAACCACAGAACTCAGTGGCCGCCTCCGGCGGGGATAGCCAAAGGGGCGCCATTCAGAGCCTACAGCTGTATACATCACAGTCTTCCCTTCTTCCTGCTGTAAGGCTAGCTCTCGAGCTGGGAAGGAAAGATGAGACAAGGCCAATAGTTCTCTTTACTATAGCTGATTCTCCAAGTAGGCAGAACTATGCCAAATAATTTCCTTCTGGTCCCTTGCACCTATGGGTTTGGCTTTGTTTATTTATTTTGAGACAGAGTCTTGTTCTGGAATCCTTGGGCATCAGTCTAGCTCACGGAAACCTCAAATTCCTGGGCTCAAGCAATCCTCCTGGCTCAGTCTCCCAAGTAGCTGGGACTTCAGGTGATTGCCACCATAGCCAATTAAATTTTTCTATTTTTAGGGCCTGCCTTGGTGGCTCATGCCTGTAATCCTAGCACTCTGGGAGGCCAAGGCAGGTGGATTGCTTGAGTTCATGAGTGCAAGACCAGCCTGAGCAAAAGTGAGACCCAGTCTCTACCAAAATAGAAAAACAGGGAAGAGGATCGCTTGAGCCTAAGAGTTGGAGGTTGCTGTAAACTATGATGCCCCAGCACTCTACCTAGGACAACAGCTTGAGTCTCTATCTCAAACCAAAAAAAAATTTTTTTTTAATCTATGTTTAGTAGAGCTGAAGTCTTGCTCTTGCTCAGGCTGATCTCAAACTCCTGAGCTCAAGCAATCCTTCCACCTTGACCTCCCAGAACACCAGGGTTACAAGCGGGAGCCACAGTGCCCACCCATATCCTCTTATTCCTCCTCGTCAAACTGCTTTCTCTGATATCAAATGTCCCCTCCCTGGAACCCCCCAAGAGTGCCTGCCTGTGCCATCCCACACCTTCTTCCAGGATGTTGAAGAAAACCTTTCGGTCAGTGCCCAGGGCTGTGAAGGTAACAGATTCCCAAGGAGTCCCTGTCTGCAAGTCTATCATCTGCATCTCTCGACTTCGTTCTACCCGGATCCATTTCCCCTGATACCTGAAAATAATCAAAATAGAGTTAGTACGTGGGTCAAACCCAGGTCCCTTCATTCTCCTTTTCTACTCTCAGCGCCCTTCTTGGTTCCTAACCTTACCAGATAAAGTGGTTTCCAGGGCTGGGTACAAATTCAAACTTGGTGGAAATGCGGCCACTCTCGTGCTGAAGGTACGAAGTCTCAACACTGAGATGCTGAGTACGGGTACTATGACGAGTAAGCCAGCTAAGTAACCAGGCGTAACTCCTGTCTCGAGCAGGGACTTCCAGTGTGATCATGTAATGGCGCCGGAATGCCACCAGCCCCAGTTGGGCACCTTTCCGGGCCAGGGCCAGGGCTGTGCCCACACCCACTAGCCCAAAACCAGCCCCAAAGTAGGGATTATCCTTCAGAGCCAGAATAAAGTCTGAAAGTGGCATCTTGAAAGGAAAACACCAAACCTTACAGGCCTTGGAGCATAATCAAAACCTAGGAGCACAGTAGAGATGGGACAAAGCACAAGATTACTTTACTTTTTCCATACCTTCTTAGCACCCAACCCCATTCCCTTCTGCAGAAGCAGGAAAGACAGGTCAGTACTACTATGTGCATCAATGTCCTACTCTTGTGGGGTAAGGGTGGTGTTGGAATGTAAGGCCAAGACTCAAGGCCAGGGGTCTTTAAACTACAGCCCATGGGCCACATGCGGCCCGCTGAGGACATTTATCCAGCCCGCCAGGTGTTTTTGCCCCCACTGCCTGTCCTGCTTAGCAGCCAACTCGTCCCGGGCCCACAGTCAGGCCCTCCAACGGTCTGAGGGACAGTGAACTGGCCCCCTGTTTAAAAAGTTTGAGGACCCCTGCTCCAGGCCCTTCATCCCATTTTGCCCTTCATCAGATCTCAATTTCCTGCCAGAGGACCATGTCTGGAGATACTCTAAACTAGAGAGAACAATGTAACTGGCTTTACATCAGGATAAGGGACCAGAAGAGAGAGAAAGGCAGCCACTGTAACTCAGGCGTAACTCTTCCATTGACTTGTCAATAACCACATGCCTTATTACCATGAGTAATGGCCTTCAAATATCCTCTCCCTCAAATGTCCAATTCCTAATGTCTTGTTTAGACTTCTATTACCTCCCACCTAAACTGTTTCCTTAAAATTACATTCTAGTTATTGAAATAAATTTTAATGGGTCTCCAACTCTTACTTCACCAAACAGCTACACAAGAGGTCCAGATCTTTCATCAGAAGGATCAGCACCAATCGCTTTCCCTGCTCCAGCACTTTCTTTTTTTTTTTTGAGACAGAGCCTCAAGCTGTGCCCCTGGGTAGAGTGTCGTGGCATCACAGCTCACAGCAACCTCCAACTCCTGGGCTCAAGCGAGTCTCCTGCCTCAGCCTCCCAAGTAGATGGGACCACAGACACCTGCCACAACGCCCAGCTATTTTTTGGTTGCAGCCATCATCATTATTTGGCGGGCCCAGGCTGGATTTGAACCCGCCACCTTAGGTGTATGTGGCTGGCGCCTTAGCCATTTGAGCCACAGGCGCCGAGCCATGCTCCAGCACTTTCAATGGCTGACTCGCAACAGTCCCCTGGATTTGGTACACACTCCTCAGCCCCGTACTCAAGGCTCTCCCCTACACAGCGCCCACCTACCTTTCATGGCTTAGCTCCTGATACTCCCTGTTGGACGAATATGCAAACTCCCCACCTCCTTGCTCATACAGTTCTCTTGGCTCAGAATGCCCATTCTTTTTTTTTTTTTTTTGAGACAGAGCCTCAAGCTATCGCCCTGGGTAGAGTGCTGTGGCATCACAGCTCACAGCAACCTCCAACTCCTGGGCTCAAATGAGTCTCCTGCCTCAGCCTCCCAAGTAGCTGGGACCACAGGCGCCCGCCACAACGCCCGGCTATTTTTTGGTTGCAGCCATCGTTGTTTGGCGGGCCTGGGCTGGATTTGAACCCGCCACCTTAGGTGTATGTGGCTGGCGCCCTAGCCACCTGAGCCAGAATGCCCATTCTTTATTCTCTCAATTCTCCCACCTGAAATCTCGCTCATCTGCTACTCTGTCCTCAGAATTTTTTCTGAATTCCACCCCTCACAATATGACTGGATCTAAGTGTAAACAATCCCCGAGGGATAGAGCAAAACTGTTCCTAGCACACATCTCCTCTGACCGCCCCCCACCCCAACCCACGCTGCCACTTTGCCCTGTGCCTGGAACGCAGGGCTGTGAATTGACAGCAGTGACCTCGGCTGAGGTTCAGAGTTGGGATCCAGCATTCTAAATCACCTATGCATGGAAGGCCACAAAGTTCTTCCACCCCTGGTCCTTGTGGGACACCCAGAACCCCACCCCCACCCCACGGCCCCAATCTTCCTCCACACCCCGGCTCTCTCCTCTCAATGTGGTTTGGAGTAACCCGTCACTCCGCCCCCTTACCGCCATGACTCTCTGGCCCTCCGTCTCGATGGTTTGACTCCGCCTCCTCCGCAGCTGAGGGAAGCTGCGACCGGCCCCGCCCCTGACTTCTCTCATCTACTTCCCGCCACACCCACTGAGAAGCTCATGTCACTCTGCCCCACCACTCTCTATGGTACTCTGTGGGCTTCAGAGTAGCGGGGGAGGGGCGGGGAAAGCGACAGAGGAAAAACCATAGAGTCTTGGCAGCCGCTAAGAGAAAGAGAGAGTGGCCTCCGTATGCCCGATGTCCTAGAGGCGGCTGGGCTAGAGGTGGTGGCACAAAGGTAGCCCCGGGTGGCGGCTCCAGCTGCTGTACACCATAGAGATGCGACTCCCGCCGGCCCTGGGCCGGGAGGTGAGTGAGTGGCTGCCGGGCGAGAACTGGGAGGGAGAGCGGGTGGAGCAAGCTGGAGGCAAAAGTTTCTCGAGCCCCAGGATGAGAGAGGGCCTGGGCTGTGGGAACTCTCGGGAAGAGCTACTGAAGGAAGCACGCTAACGAGCGGGGCCCCGGCGCATCTCACCACCCGCCCGGGCGCCACCGCCGCGTCACGGCTCTGGACCCCGCCCGGATACCCGTTGCTTCTCAGGACCTTAATCATGACCAGGCTCCATTCCAAGCCTTACAGGTTACAAAGCGCCTTTCCCGTTCGCTGCCTCTTGTGATTCAGCTTCTAGCCAACGTTGTGGACGCTGTCATTGCCTCCATTTTACAGATAGGAAAGCTGAGGCCCAGAGAGAAGCGAGGTGATTGTATCTGACCAAGTCCACGCGGTGAGTCAGAGCCCAGAGGGAAATGGGATCCCTTGTACCTAGGCCGGGGCTCCTTTCCCCAGGCCTTGTCTCTACTTTAACCTGTCCTTTCTTTTCATGACTGCCCCTCCCCAAAGAGAGGCACATTTCTTCTCTCCAGCCCTTTTGCCTCCTACCTCACCCCGCCTTCCCCGTGGGTGAAGGTTATTAAACGGCCCCACCTCCTTCTTGGCTTCCTCCAGAGGCCATGTACAGCCGAGCAGGAAGATTTTCCAGAGCAGCGACGATATTCAGTAAGTGGAGGTTGTCGTTACCAGAGAATCCTTCCCTGCCGCCTTCTCAATACCTGTGATCAGATGTTTGTGTAGCGGGATTCTGTAGAATAGATTATCAGATTGCAAGGTCTAGGTTTTTTTCTTCTTTTGCATCTTCTCACCTGCAACCTGGCCTTTCCTTGACCTCCAAGACAATTTCATGAAGTGAATACTTTCATTAATTACTAGTTATTCAGCTTAAACTCGGTTTAGTCATGTATTACAGGATATGCCACATAATTGCCATTCATTTTCTCAGTGTGTTTCTGTGTTCAGTTTGAGACCACAGTCAGTTAATGAGTTTGAAATGTCTCCAAATGTGTTACTTTATATGTAAGGAACTACTGGTTTGGTGTCTTGGTACAAGATGTCACTCTTTACTCTGCAGCTGAGTGCCTATAGTTCTTTGCTAGAATCGTCTTATGTCTTGGCTTTTGTATGTTCATGATCTGTGTTTTTTGAAATAATAATGTCAATAAACTACTTAAGAAGCTCTCCATGAAGGGAGGGAGACTAATAGGTAAGCAACAGTGCAGTATAACAGTTTCTGATAGGGCTATGTACGAAGTGCCATTAGGAGCCCAGAAGAGAGGAAGTATGTTAAATACTTTTGTGGAGCTTCTTAAAGAGTTGTTTGGAGTTGATTAGCCAGATGAGAGGGTGAGAGAGAGATTGAGAATGAGAAAAGGCATATCAAGCCAAGAGAGAAGCAAGAGGCTGCGAGGGTATGGAAGCAACAGAGAATGTCTAGAGAATGGTAATTATCTCGTTCAGAGATCTGTTGAAGGGAGAGGTGGACAATCAGGAGAGGTCAATAGGGGTCAGATGATGAAAGAAGGGCCTTATACCTATGCTGCGGAATAGTGACAGTATCAAATATTAAGAGGGAAAGGGACCTCTGAGATTGTTTAGCCCCATGTAATTTTGTTGCCGATAAGAAAACACTCAGATTGCTTAATGATTTTACCAAGGACACTTGGCAAGAAACATAACCTGGGCTCGGCGCCTATGGCTCAATTGGCTAAGGTGCCAGCCACGTACACCTAAGGTGGCGGGTTCGAATCCCCAACCCGGGCCCACCAAACAACAATGATGGCTGTAACCAAAAAATGGCCGGGCGCCTGTGGTCCCAGCTACTTGGGAGGCGGAGGCAGGAGACTCACTTGAGCCCAGGAATTGGAGGTTGCTATGAGCTGTGATGCCATGGCACTCTACCCGCCCCCCCCCCCCCCGCCAAAAAAAAGAAAGAAACATAACCTGCAGTCATTAGTATGTTGGCCAAAACTTGTTACCTTTCTCCTGGTAAAAATTGATTCTGTTATCTTTTTTTATACTTTTTGGCTTAAACGTTGCTGTAAAAAGAAAACCTCTATTTAGGTTAATAAGGTGTGGCATGCTGCCATACAAGGCAGTGCCTAAGTGGGTGGACCCTGGGCTGTGTGCCAGCCCCAACCTGGAAGAAAGCAAGAGCTCTAACCATGTTATATTTTTCTTCTGGTTGGCTTCTCAGCATTAAAGAGAGCAAAACACACAAGTCCAAGGAGATGACAGACCCAGTGTTGGACACACAGCCAACTAACAGCACTGGGGAGATGGATGGACTATGCCCTGAGCTATTGCTGATCTCTCCACATCTCTCTAACCGTGGAATCCTGGGGCCCATTGAGAGCCCCTGTCCTTCTGGAGACCCCACACCTTTGCCTGCTGACCCAGGCTGCCTGCTGGTAGAGGCCACAGCAACTGAAGAAGGCCCAGGGAACATGGAGATCATTGTGGAAACAGTAGCTGGAGCCCTGTCCCCAGGTCCTCCTGGAGAGACCCCAGGTATAAACATAATTGCAAGCAGGCCAATGGGACAAGCAGCCTTGGACTTGTGTTTGTACTATTTTTGGTACTTCTGTATACATATAAGAACACAAGGTAGCATACTATTTTTGTACTTGGAGATGTTGTAATTTGGTTTGCAGTTGGTGCATGTTGATTGAAGACTTGTGAAGTGATGCCCATTCTTGTATCAAGCTTTTAGCCGAGTCTGTCCTTGTGAGGGCTTAATGTCTACTAGGCGTTAATCCAGAAAGGAAGACCTTTCTGACCTCTTTGCCCAATACTGGCTTGTCCTTACTCTTACAATCCTTGGAGATTCTTTTCTACGTATTGATGCCCCCACCCAGGAACTACAGCCAGGGATTAGGCAAAAGGCCTAGTATGTCTCTACCATTCTGGGCTTGGCAGGGCTTTCCAGAGGTAATCTGGTATTTCACTGCCCTAGTTTCTCATGTATAACATATTTTTCTCATCCAAGGCATATTGTTAAGAGTAGGAGTTGAGGCTGGGTACAGTGGTGTGCATGTATTTCTAGCTACTAGGGAGGCTGAGGTGGTGGAATCAATTAAGCCTAGGACTTTGAGGCTGTAGTGTGCTATATCCAATCCTGTTAATAACCACTGCACACTAGCCTGGGCAAAGTAGTAGCACCCTGCCTCTAAAAAAGGAAACAAGGCTTGGCACCTATGGCTCAAGCGACTAAGGTGCCAGCCACATATACCTGAGCTGGCGGGTTCGAATCCAGCCTGGGCCCACCAAACAATAATGATGGCTGCAACCAAAAAAGAGCCAGGTGTTGTGGCAGGCGCCTATAGTCCCAGCTACTTGGGAGGCTGAGGCAGGAGAATCACTTAAGCCTAGGAGTTTGAGGTTGCTGTGAGCTGTGATGCCACAGCACTCTACCCAGGGCAACAGCTTGAGGCTCTGTCTCAAAAAAAAATAAATAAGTAAAATAAAATAAAAAATAAAATGAGTAGTAGTTGAGTATTTGTATTTAACCTAGGAGAAAGATTCTCCTTAAATTCATCTCATATTTATAGCCTTTTATTTTTAGGAAACTTCTCTGTTTTTTAACTGCCATTCTTCAGCTACAGTTGTCATTACTTTCCTTGGCAATGTAGTACTGTGACAAAGAATACTGGGAAAGACTAGCTAATTTGACCATGTAATATATCTAAATTGTGATAGAAGGAAAAAAAAGTTTTTTTCCGAGACAGAATCTCACTTTGTCGGCCTCAGTAGAGTGCTGTGACATCATACCTCATAGCAACCTCAAACCTCTGGGCTCAAGTGATTCTTTTGCCTCAGCCTCCCGAGTAGCTGGGACTACAGGTACCCACCACAATGCCCAGCTATGTTTTAGAGACAGGGTTTCACTCTTGGCTCAGGCTGGTCTCAAACCCCTAAGCTTAGGCAATCCACCCACCTCAGCCTCCCAGAGTACTAGGAATACAGGCGTAAGCCACCATGCCTGGCCTAAAAGAAAAAAAAAATTTTTTTTTAAAGAGCTTGGGAAAAACATTTCCATATATAAAAGAGTTAATATATTTAAAATTCAAAGAGCTTCACAAGATGAGAAACAATTTTTTTTTTTTTTTTGCAGTTTTTGGCCAGGGCTTGGTTTGAACCCGCCACCTCCAGCATATGGGGCCAGCGCCCTACCCCTTTGAGCCACAGACACTGCCCAAGAAACAATTTTTTTAATGAGAAAAATAAATCTACATAAAACTAGTTAATAATCATAAGAAAGGATGCTTCATCTCACAAACAAATTTCAGTTAAAAATAACCATGAGATGCCATTTTGTCAACTTTGATAAAAATTAAGCTTATTTTGTAATGTATAGTGTTGGTGAGACTGGAAGAAAACACACTATCTTACAACTTAATGGAAAAGTTAATATAATCTAAATTTAACTTTGTAGCACATTTTATAATATGCACACTCTGACCCACTAATTCCACTCTAGGAAAGATTCACACACATGCACAAAGATACAGAGATAAGGATGTATGTGGCAATTTTATTTGTAGTGGCTGGAAACAGTTTAAATGTCTATCAGTGAGGGAAGAATTTCAGTGGGTTTTTTCTTTTTCTTTTTCATTTTCTGCCATTAAAACAACAGAGTTCATTTTATTTATCCATGCTGTGCACTACCATGAACTGAAAAAAAAAAGATGAAGTAAAATTTTTTTCTTTTTTGAGACAGAGTCTCACTATGTTGCCCTCAGCAGAGAACCATAGTGTCACAGCTCACAACAACTTGAAACCTCTGGGCTTAAGCGATTCTCTTGCTTCAGCCTCCCAGTAGCTGGGACTACAGGCACCCGCCACAACGCCTGGCTATTTTTTGTTACAGTTGTCATTGTTTAGTTGGCCCTGGCTGGGTTTGAAGATGAAGGAAATTTAAATGTACTCAGATTTTTAAAAAATCTGTGATACATAACAAGTGAATAAAAAGGCCTAAAAGGATACATACCAAACTATATGTATGAGAGTGGTGATGGTACCATTTGAATTGTTGCGTTAAACTTTTTTTTTTTGAGACAGTCTCACTCTGTCACCCACGGTAGAATGTCATGGGGTCATAGCTCACAGCTACCTCAAACTCTTGAGCTTAAGTGATCCTCTTGCCTCAGTCTTCCAAGTAGCTGGGACTACAAGCACCTACCACAACACTCAGCTATTTTTAGAGACAGAGTCTCACTCTTGCTCAGGCTCATTTTGAACTCCTGAACTCAAGCAATCTACCCACCTTCACCTCCCAGAGTGTTAGGATTATAGGTGTGAGCCACTGCACCCAGTGCATTGTACTTCTTTAAACAAAAAAATAATGATAAAGAGGAAAAAGGACCATCAAAATAAATGTAGGACAAACTTGCACTGGAGTCAGGGCTCTACCACTAATAAGCATGGTGGCCTTTACCTCATAGAATCTTAGGTCCTTCATCTCATAGGTCTGTTGGGAGTACCAAATAAGAGCATTTCTTAAGTTTTTCTTTATTGAGGTTCTGCCCACTTCTTTAATAATTGCACCAATTATTAGGTGATTTGGTTGCTCTCAAAAAGTATGTTCTCCATTTTATGAATTCCTGTCCCTTTGAAAAGCTCTACAGATTTGGAAAGTAACACTTTGTCAGTTATACTGCAGATAGTATACCTAGTTTATTCTTTAATTTTTATTTTTATATATATATATATATATATATATTTTTTTTTTTTTTTTTTTTTGAGACAGAGCCTCAAGCTGTTCCCCTGGGTAGAGTGCTGTGGCATCACAGCTCACAGCAACCTCCAACTCCTGGGCTCAAGCGTCTCCTTCCTCAGCCTCCCAAGTAGCTGGAACCACAGGTGCCCACCACAACGCCTGGCTATTTTTTTGGTTGCAGCCATCATTGTTGTTTGGCAGCCCGGGCTGGATTCGAACCTGCTACCTTATGTGTATGTGGCTGGCGCCTTAGCCACTTGAGCCACAGGCACCGAGCCTATTTCTATATATTTTTTGAGACAGAGTCTTACTCCATCACCCTGGGTATAATGCCATGGCATCATAGCTCACAGCAACCTCAAACTCTGAGATTGAGCAGTCCTCTTGCCTCAGCCTCCCAAGTACCTGGGACTATAGGCATGTGCCACTGTGCTCAGCTAGGTTTTCTATTTTTTTTTTTTTTTTAGTAGAAGTAGAGTCTCACTCTTGCTCAGTCTAGTCCTGAGCTCAAGCAATTCACCTACCTCAGCCTCCCAGAGTGCTAGGATTATAGGCATGAGCCACTGCACCCATCCCTTAGTTTGTTATTTTCTTCTTTTGGATGTTTCTAAATTTTATTTGGCCAAAATATATTGCCTTTTTTGTTTTGAGACAGGAGTTTCACTTTGTCACCCTCAGTAGAGTGTTGTGGCCTCATAGCTCACAGCAACTTCAAACTCTTCTTTTTCTTTTCTTTTCTTTTTTTTTTTTGAGACAGAGCCTCAAGCTGTCTCCCTGGGTAGAGTGCTCTGGCATCACAGCTCACAGCAACCTCCAACTCTTGGGCACAAGTGAGTCTCCTGCCTCAGCCGGTGGGACCACAGGTGCCACCACAACACCTGGCTATTGGTTGCAGTCATCATTGTTGTTTGGCAGGCCCAGACTGGATTCGAACCCGTCACCTTAGGTGTATATGGCTGGTGCCTTAGCCATTTGAGCCACAGGCGCCAAGCCGGAACTTCAAACTCTTAAGCTCAAGTGATTCTTTTGCCTCAGCCTCCCAAGTAGATGGGACTATAAGTGCCTGCCACAACACCTGGCTGTTTTTTAGAGATGGGGTCTTGCTGTGGCTCAGGCTGGTCTCAAACTTCTGAGCTCAGACAATCCACCCACCTCAGCCTTCGAGAATGCTAGGATTACAGATCCTGCCTTCTCTTAAGGTTTTCTGGATTTGAATAATGTTTATTTAAATACTTATTAAACACATATCTTGTGCCAAGTATTGTGCCAAATTCTTACTCTTGAATAAGAATCCAAGTACATGTGCCAGATAACTATCCCTGATCTTATGGGGCAGATTGTAAAACCAGACTTAAAGTCCATTTGTACTCCACAAATATTAAAGATTCACCTACATTTTCTACTACTAACTAACTCCTATGAGTCTTGTTCCATCTGATTCTGTGCCTTTCTCTGTCGGTCCTCTGCCTGCAGGTGTCCTGGTAAAGGTGGTGGAGGTGTACTTCTGTGAGCGCTGTGAACAGAGCTTCGCAGAGCCCACTCTGCTGGCCCTGCACCAGTGCAGTGAGACCCATATACAACCAGTGCAGGGCCTCTCTAGCACCTTATGCTCAGTAGAGCTGCCCCCCAGCAACCTTAACCTCCCTTGCTCTCTGCAAGGCCAGAGCCCACCAGATAGTCCCCTGCCATGCCCTGTGTGTAGACAGGAATTTATCCAACCCCAAGCCCTGAAGAGCCACTTCAAGATTCACCGGGGCATTCCCAACACCTTCACCTGCCCAGAATCTGGCTGTGCGTTTTCTGCTGAAGATCGCAAAGGTCTACAGCACCACCTGAGGCAGACCCACAGAGCAGTTCCTGTGCCCTGTTCTTTCCGGGGATGTCCTTTGCTTTTTGGGAGCCAGCAGGGCATGGAGCTGCACCGGCAGGCCCATTACCCTTTCCACTGCAGCCATTGCAGCTTCATGGGCTCCAACGTCAAACTCTTCCGGCAGCATCAGTGGAGCCATGGGGCCAGGACACAGGAAGAACATTCTGCAATTCAGGGCCTCTCATCTCAGCAACTGCTGCCAGGTATGAGGTCAGGGGCCCAGGAGTCTCCCTCCTGGAGTTCAGCCACAGTTGATCTTATAAGAGAGGCAGTTGGTTTCCAGTGCTTTAGGTATGCATGAACACAAGGGAGTCTAGGTAATTGAGTCAGGAAGGTGACATAGGACGGCATCTAGAAACCTGAACCTTTCAGAATATATGGGAAAAAGAAGTCTTTGTCCATGACAATAAGTGAAATTTGGCTTAGGCTACATGTGGCCAGAAGTTACTTAACATCAACTGATTGATTTCAGAACTTTCTAATGGCAAAAGCAAAAATGCTCATCATTGGCTCTAGCCACTTGTAGAATACCTGTAGACTCCTTTTTAGAACAGTTGGGATTCAGGGATTAGGTAGGAGAAGTTGGGGTTATTTTAAAAAGGAACTTTCTTTTTTTTTTTTTTGAGACGGAGCCTCAAGCTATCCCCCTGGATAGAGGGTCATGACATCACAGCTCATAGCAACCTCTAACTCCTGGGCTCAAGCGAGTCTCCTGCCTCCTCCTCCCAAGTAGCTGGGACCACAGGTGCCCGCCACAACGCCCAGCCATTTTTTTTGGTTGCAGCCATCGTTGTTGTTTGGCGGGCCCGGGCTAGGGATTCGAACCCGCCACCTTAGGTGTACGTGGCTGGCGCCTTAGCCGATTGAGTCACAGGCGCCGAGCCTTAAAAAGGAACTTTCAAGAGAGATGTTGTTTTACTGAGTTTTACTCCTTGGTCTCAAAAAAAAAAAAAAGTGCAAGGTGGTGAATAGAGAAGCAGAAGGAAACAGAAAACAGGCCAGGAGAGGCCAGGTTTCTGATGAGGGGACTTGGCTTGCTAATGCTCACTTGTGCTCTGGTGCCTAAAGAGAAGACCTTCCTGAAAACTAGTTACATGTTTTTGCTTTACTCAGGCAGCTGCCTCTGTGGGAAGTTAGAAGGGACGGATTTGGGGCGTGTGGGTACTAGAACACTTTAGAATTCAGGGTTTGTTCACACACACTGAGCCACCAGCCATTATCCCTGGCAACTGGATCCACAGAGTGATAGTCTACCCATTTTCTGCTTTCAGACTCCTACCTCCACCTCCACCCCAATGACCTCAAAGCTCTTAACCATCAAGAGCTTCAAAGGGTCTGAAGTTGGTGCTACCTGATTTAGGTTAGACTGGAATATTGCTGATAGATTACCTTCTGGTTTTCCTATCCCTATTTTGAGTGGGAATATTTAAAACTCAAGATTCTCTTATGCTAAAAGTGGAAAAGAATGATTCTTCCATCTAGTAGAAGGAGAAGTACAAGCATTCAGTGCTGTCATTGGCTCCTATAGACTTTATCAAGTTTTATGTGTCCCCAGCTTCCAAACAGCCTCCAGGAAAGAGAGAACCTTCAGAGGAAGCAGGTTCAGCCTTGCCTGGGCAGGAGTCAGCTGAAGAGGAGGACATAGGGGAAGAAGAAAAGAGTGACACCCAGAAGGACTCTCAGAAGGCTCTGGAGAAAGGCCAAGGGGCTCGGCAGTTGGAAGGTAATGATATCATCAGCTTTGAAGCTCTTTTTTTTGGGGGGGGGGGGTTTGTCAGAGCCTCAAGCTGTCCCCCTGGGTAGAGTGCTGTGGCATCACAGCTCACAGCAACCTCCAACTCCTGGGCTTAAGCGAGTCTCCTGCCTCTGCCTCCCAAGTAGCTGGGACCACAGGTGCCTGCCACAATGCCCGGCTATTTTTTGGTTGCAGCCATCATCGTTGTTTGGCGGAACAGGGCTGGATTTGAACCCTCCACCTTAGGTGTATGTGGCTGGCACCTTAGCCACTTGAGCCACAGGCGCCGAGCCGAAAAGCTTTATTTTAAAATATCCTTTTAATAAATAACTCTAAACTGCCTGTGAGTTCATCAAGGGTGGGAAACTTTGTATCATCTTTGTATTTCCAATGTAGACAAGTGCCTGTACATTGTAGGCACTGAATAAAAGTTTGTTTCTACAAAAATAAATAAAATAAAATAAAATGAAGGTAGATGGGCAAACGCATCTGAGAATTTAGTAATAAGGGTAGAATTTGGTAATGATGTGTCCATATTAGAAAGGCTGTCTGGAGAAGTGATGGAAGACGATGTTTTACATTGTAACCCAAGTTAAATAGATTTTCCTATGCCTGGAATTTTCCAATGGAGGTAGATAATTTCTTAGAATAGGGATGAGTGGAAAGTTAGGGTATTTCTGAAGACCCACTAGTAACATAGCAGCGTTTCTCTTTTGGAGATTGTTCCCTTTTTGATTCTCATGAATAATTTCCATCATTTGCAGGAGTTTAAGAAAAAAAATTACATTTTGTCCCCAGCTATGTCCCTAAGACATTTTCTGGTGCTGTTTATATGCTCATATTTTTAGTTGAAAAGATGGCTAAGATTGAACTGCTGTTTCAATTTCTCTTCCTTTCAAAGTTGTTTTTCCTTGAAGAAGTCTCTTTCTCACTGTCAAGGTTAAATGAAGTCACCATGGAAGAAAAGAACAAAAGGGGTTTGGAATGCTTTTCCATAACTTCTGAACCAAAATGACCTATTTCATGAGAACTCCTAAGAGGGTTAAGAGTCTTTCAGATAAATCAGTTTGGAAAAATATTTTTTTCCTTTGCTGTGAGGTTGACATGGCAAAAGAAATAACCCTCTTTCTGTAAACCATTGTTCTAGCATGTTATTTCTCAAAGCTGGGTTGTAGAAACCATGGGAATTTTCCCCCTAAATGATACAAAATTGCATTTACATCACCCGATATTGCACATAGCAGATACTCAGTAGACGTTAGTTGAATTACACTGAATTCTAAGAATCTGCTAGAAATCTTAGGCTGCTTCTTTACATGTTGCAGTTAGTGAGATGGAAGAAGAGGAGATGAGACTTTAGCTCCTAGGCAAAAAGGCATGCACTAGTTAAAACCTCACTATTTGAAACTAGAGATACCAGTTTCCCTTTTGAGACAGGGTCTCACTGTGTCACACTGAGTAGAGTACCATGGCATCATAGTTCATAGCTACCTCAAGCTCTTGGACTCAAGCAATCCTCTTGCCTCAGTTTTTTCTATTTTTTAATAGAGAAGGGGTCTTGTTTTTGTTCAGGCTGGTCTCAAACTCCCAAGCTCAAGTGATCCACCCACTGTGGCCGCCCAGAGTGGTGGGACTACAGGCGTGAGCCACCACTCCTGGCCAAGATACCAGTTTCTTAAGGACACTTTATAGATGGAGGCCCTGAATCTATAAATATAGCCAGTTCTGTATGCAAGCTTCCTAGTTTCTATTTGTAATGCGACCGAATAAATGAGCTCCTTCCCATTCACACTCCACGTGGGGAGAGAAATGGGGATCAAAACATTCTATAGTAGGCTTGGCACTCATGGCTTAAGTGGCTAAGGTGCCAGCCACATACACCTGAGCTGGCGGGTTCAAATCCAGCCCAGGCCTGCCAAACAACAATGACAGCTGCAACTCAAAAATAGCTGGGCATTGTGGTGGGTACCTGTAGTCCCAGCTACTTGGGAGGTGGAGGCAGGAGACTTGCTTAAGCCCAGGAGTTGGAGGTTGCTGTGAGCTATTATGTCAGAGCACTCTACCCAGGGTGACACCTTGAGGCTCTGTCTCAAAAAAAAAAAAAAAAATTCTATAGTAGAGGGCGGCGCCTGTGGCTCATTGAGTAGGGCGCTGGCCCTGTATACCAAGGGTAGCAGGTTCAAACCTGGCCCAACCAAACTGCAACAAAAAAATAGCCAGGCATTGTGGTGGGTACCTATAGTCCGAGCTACTTGGGAGGCTAAGGCAAGAGAATCGCCTAAGCCCAAGAGCTGGAGGTTGCTGTGAGCTGCGATGCCATGGCACTCTACCGAGGGCAACAAAGTAAGACTCTGTCTCTAAAAAACAAGCAAACAAACAAACAATTCTATAGTAGGCTCAGCACCCATAGCACAGTGGTTATGGTGCTGGCCACATGCACTGAGGCTGGTGGGTTCAATCCCAACCCAGGTCTGCTAAACAACGACAACTGCAACAGAACATAGCCACACATTGTAAGAGTGCCTGTAGTCCCAGCTACTTGTGAGGCTGAGGCAAGAGAATCACTTAAGCCCAAGAGTTTGAGATTGCTGTGAGCTGTGACACCATGGCACTCTACCGAGGGCAACAAAGTGAGACTCTGTCTCAAAAAAACTAAAAAATTCTATAGTAAGAGATAAACATTCTCAACTAATGAGGGGACTTTTGTAAATAAGTAGGATGTTTATGTTTCCAGGTAGGAAACATAAACTCTTTTACCACAATAATGCCAGAGTTTTAATAATAGGGTTAGGATAAGAACAAATCAATATAGGATGAGAAAAGCACGCCTGTAGCCTGTAGTCCCTGCCACTCCCAAAGCTAAGGTAGGAGGATCACTGGTGCCCAGGAAGGAGCTGGAGACCAGCCTGGACAACAGAGACCTTTTTTTTTTTGAGACAGCCTCAAGCTGTGGCCCTGGGTAGAGTGCTGTAACATCACAGCTCATAGCAACCTCCAACTCCTGTGCTCAAGTGATCCTCCTGCCTCCGCCTCCCAAGTAGCTGGGACTATAGCTGGGACTACAGGTGCCCTCCACAATGCCTGGCTATTTTTTGGTTGCAGCCATCATTGTTGTTTGGCAGGCCCAGGCTGGATTCGAACCCGCCAGCTCAGGTGTTTGTGGCTGGCGCCTTAGCTGCTTGAGCCACAGGCCCGGAGCTAAGCCAAGCACAAGCCATTAATCTTCCCACTTATAAGAGACAGCAGCAACCAGGACCACTTCCTTTTGTGGGGAAAGGGACAGAATGGGGCAGATTTCTGGGGAAGGGGAGGGAGGGGGCTGTTTGTTAGAAAGGGATCCTGCAGGATCTGAGAAGAGGACCACAGAGGCTTGGGGAGATAGAATTAGAAAGCAAAGTAGTGGCCAGTTGGGACATCTCCCGAGGGGCTGAATTCCAGCCCTCCCACCTCCACCTTTCCTCATGTGGTAGTAGGGAGCAGGTTACTCAGATGGGGCTGTAACTATTGGTCCTTCTCCTCTGAATGATTTTGCAATACTTAGCTAAATTTTGGGGAAAAGTTTGCTTACTCCTTTATCCGTTTGGGTGGGGATGGTGCTTGAACTTGGGAAAATAAGTGTGGATGGGAAAGAAATACCCTGATCCCTTGGTGGACCTTTGCAGACGTGAGTCTGAAGAGGATTAAGGAGAAACTTACTGGTGCTGGACCTCAAACTACGATGCTGAAAGCACTGGCACCATGGTGTGCAGAGTCCTCAGACCTGAAGGAAAGCTGAAGGCCTTATACGCAAAGTCTCTCTGACCTTCTCCTGCCCGCCTGTCTCCTGTCTCTCTTTCTGCCCCGAAGGGAGTCATAGAAACCAGAATTCTTCTTCCCCAAAGCTGATCATAGATATTAGAAATGTCTTCCTCAAAACAAGCCAGAAAACCTAGAAAGCTCCCTTTTTGGACCGTCTATCTTCTCCGACAGGAGTCCTGCCCAGAGGAAGAAGTGCTACACGGAGGACCAGGAAGAATCTGAGCACACCAGTCTTGCTGGGTCCCCCTCGGTTTATTACTGCTGTATCATACTTTCCTTGTCCAGTCTCGCTTCTACACATCCATCTGTTTTTTCACAAACCTAAGCATAAAAATACCCTTTACTTCCCCTGGGTCTTTGAGTCTTCATTTCTGAAAGCTCCCATGTCACCTAAAACTTTGTGAAACAAATTTGTTCTGTTTTTCTCTCGCTCATCTGAGTTTTG
This sequence comes from Galagoides demidoff, assembly GCA_963574575.1. Classification (NCBI taxonomy): domain Eukaryota; kingdom Metazoa; phylum Chordata; class Mammalia; order Primates; family Galagidae; genus Galagoides; species Galagoides demidoff. The sequence continues at coordinate 47,831 of CAUYQV010011649.1, forward strand.
TTACAGAAATGTCAGCCGCAATGCACGTGATGAGTGATGAAAAAGGATTACACCTTTTTGCCCCTACACAGCCAGCAGATGACTCTTAATCATGGGAGATGAGACACCCACTTTATCTGGATTCCACCGCGGGTACTAGCAAAGCCATCCATATAGCAGAACAAAAAGGCATTCCTGGCACATTTGGGTCACAGGAGATTCAACTGTTTTTACTACAAAGTCTTTTAGTGTGGACTCTCAAAGCAGGGGGAAAATTACGAAACTGACTGAGTGGTTTTTTTTTTTGTTTGTTTTGTTTTGTTTTTTGTTTTCACAAATGCTACTTCAATGCCTGTAGATGGCAGACTGTATGTCAGGTTTTAGGGAAATTAATTATTTTGGGGTCTCTGACCTTAAGGATCTTATAGTCTGCTGGGGAAGACAATCATGAAGACATAATTCTGCTCAATTCAATTGAATAAAAGCCTGAGAAACGAGACCACTTATGAAGGCATAAAATTGGTCTGCAAGATGGAGTCTGAGATGCTAAGCTGAAGCAGTCCAGTGACCCAGGAGGTTTAGCTCACGTTCTTTCCCACACCGCCCTGTGATTATTTAGTTAGGGTTTCACCATGATTGTGAGGGTGTTTGTCTCAGGAGACTTTGGGGAAGTTGTCATATATAGACAATAGGTGTGATATTGGTAGAGTAAAGGTTACTTTGATAATAGAATATTCACTTTGATGACTCTCAGATACTTTGTTAGAGTGAAAAATTACCTTTGTGTTGTTTAAACATTTTGCATTGTGAGGATGGCAGACTAATGTTGTTTTCTGTCAGACAAAGTTAAACATTTCTAGGTTTGTTTCCTGGTATTTCCATTATAGAAGTTATTGGAATTGTAACTGAGGCAGAACAGAATTGAGAGGTTACTCTGGCCTTCTGAAAATACAGCTTGTCCGGACCTAACCCCCATCTCTGCATGTTGACTGGACAGGGGCAGGTGGTCAGACCCTTTTCACCTCGTAACATTTTGTCCGCCAAAGAGATGATAAGGATCTGAGCAAATGCAGTGGGAGGAGGGAAGAAATGGGACAGGAAAGCTGAGAGATACTTCTGAAGCAGATTCAAACAGATTTCTCTGGCAATTATTTAGGTGGAATCGGGAGTGGAGTGTGGAATAAAAAGCTCTTGGGCTCCTGTTGAGTAATTCCCTTTTGTGTCTTGCTTTATTTCCTGGCCTACAGAGCAGTGCCATCATCCCAGCTCACTGCATCACTGCATCCCAGGCTCAAGCTATCCTCCTGCCTCAACCTCCTGAGTGGCTGGAACTACAGGTGCATGTCACCACACCTGACTAGTTTTTCTGTTTTTTGTAGAGACCAGTCTTGCTCTCTCTCAAGCTGGTCTGGAACTGCTCAAGTGATCAAGTACTCAAGTGATCCACCTCGGGCTCCTGAATGCTAGGATTACAGGCGTAGACCACCACACCCGGCCCTGTTGGGTAATTCTGACCTCACTTATTTACAAAAATAACAAAGTTGAAGCTTAAACATCAATATTGTCCAAGTGAAAGGAAGGGCCGAGAAGGTGCTCTAACTTAGGTCATCTACTGCTCTGCATGGATTACGCTTCATTCAACTGATGGTTGAACTATTTTAAACCTGGGGCTTTAGCCTGGGTTCCTAGGCAAACCACAGTGGGATTCACTTTTGTGGAGAGTGAAAGCTGCCCCTGGTTATCAAACGCTCTACTTTCACAACCAAGCAAAAGACTTAGCACGGTATGGGTGGGGCAAGGGTCAGGGAGAGACTGCAGTTGGGGCATCAGGGCTTTAGGTATTCTGTGTCATGAATGAGGGTGTTGTTTTGCCCTTTTGGATGAGTACAAGTGTGTGTTGGAGAGTTTGTAGATTCTGGCAGTCCTAGAAAGGGTGGGGCAGTGGACTCACCTCAGGGAAGGGAAGGGAACACAGAACAGAGGAAGAGTAACCTGTCCAACAGCAACAACAGATACACCATTTTCCTCCTGCAAAAATGAAAAGACTGTCGAGATGAGAAAGTCACATTCAACGGGACAGTGAAGTGACAGGGCGTCCGGGGCAGGGTAGTGGTACTGATCCTGACAATCTTTGAGATCTTGGGCTGGTTACCCAAGCTGTCAAGAAGCTGGCAAGTATTAGTTTCTACTATTCTAAGTAATTTGGGTCAGGAAAGGGAAATCAGACTATTTTTCTAACCCTGAACAGGAAGCTAAAAAAACATAGCTTTCAAAAAAGCACTAAAGGCTCAGCGCCTGTGGCTCAAGTGGCTAAGGCGCCAACCACATACACCTAAGGTGGTAGGTTCGAATCCAGCCCAGGCCCGCCAAACAACAATGATGGCTGCAACCAAAAAATAGCCAGGTGTTGTGGTAGGCACCTGTGGTCCCAGCTTGGGAGGCTGAGGCAGGAGACTCACTTGAGCCCAGGAGTTGGAGGCTGCTGTGAGCTGTGATGCCACGGCACTCTACCCAGGGGGATAGCTTGAGGCTCTGTCTCAAAAAAAAGCACTAAAATACAACTTCAAAACCCAAGCAACAAAAGAAAAGAAAAGATCCATTGTATGTCATCAAAATTAAAAACTTTTGTGCTTCAGAAAACATCAGTAAGAAGGGGAAACCACAGGATGTGAGAAAAATTTTGCAATTCACATATCCAATGAGACTTGCATCTAAGATATGTAAAGAACTCTAACAATTCAATTGTAAAAAAGATACCTTGCCCAATTTAAAAATGGGTAAAGGACCTGAACAGACATTTCTCCAAAAAAAGATATGTAAATGACCAATAAACACATGAAAAGATGTTCAACATTCGTAGCCATCATGGAAATGCAAATCAGAACCACAAGGAGCCGTCCCTTCACATATACTAAGGTGGCCATACCAAAACTACAAGTAATAGGGGGCCAGGGCTGGTGGCTCACGCCTGTAATCCTAGCACTCTGGGAGGCCAAGGTGGGTAGATTGCTTGAGCTCATGAGACCATCCTGAGCAAGAGCAAGACCCCATCTTCACTAAAAATAGAAAAACTAGCCAGGGGTGATGCCGGTAGCTCAGTGGATAGGGTACTGGCCACATACACCAAGGCTGGCAGGTTTGAACCTGGCACGGGCCAGCTAAACAACGATGACAACTGCAACAATAACAGCAAAAAATAGTTGGGTGTTGTGGTGGGCGCCTGTAGTCCAGCTACTTGGGAAACTGAGGCAAGAGAATCACTTAAGCCCAAGAGTTGGAGGCTGCTATGAGTTGTGATGGCGTAGCAGTCTACTGAGGGTGACATAGTGAGACCCTATATCAAAAAAAAAAAAAAAAAGAAAAGAAAAGAAAGAAAAAGAAAAACTAGCCAGGTAGTGGCAGGTACCTGTAGTCCCAGATACTGGGGAGGCTGAGGCAAGGAGGATCGCTTGAGCTTAAGTGTTTGAAGTTGCTGTGAGCTGTGACGCCACAGCACTCTACCCAGGGGAATAGAGTGAGACTCTGTTCCCAAAAAAGAAAAAATAATAACAACAACAGATAATAAAAAGTGCTGGCAAAGATGTGAGAAATTGGAACCCTTACACACTGCTGGTAGGAATGTAAAACGGTGCCGTTTGAAAAACACTTAGTTCCTGAAAAGATTAAAGATATAGTTACCATATGACCCAGAAATCCCACTTCTAGGAATATTCCTAAGAGAAATAGAAATATATGTCCACACAAACATTTGTGTATGCATTTTATAGCTGTGTTACCCATCTCATGGTTTTTGGTCCCCAAGTGAATAAAAGTTGGCAGAGATTTGAAAAAGGAGTTTATAAAGGCGAGGGCTTTATGTGGGTGGAGGGGTTTTTGCTGCAACAAAGGGAGACAGATGGTTAAGAGGCAACCGGACTGCCTTACCAAATAAAAAGTCCAGGAATTTATTCTTTTTTTTTCTTTTTCTTTTCTTTTCTTTTTTTTTTTTTTTTTTTTTTTTTGAGACAGAGTTTCATTATGTTGCCCTCAGTAGAGTGCCATGGTGTTCACAACTCACAGCAACTTCAAACGCTTGGTCTCCTAAGTAGCTGGGCTTCCAGGCACCTGCCACAAGGCCCAGCTATTTTTTGTTGCAGTTGTCATTGTTCTTCAGCTGGCCCAGGCCGGGTTCGAACCCACCAATTTCAGTATATGTGGTTGGCACCATAACCACTGTGCTATGGGCACCAAGCCAGGGTTGGGAATTTCTAAAGGGTAAAGAGTTTGACACCAGCATTTAAATCAACATGGAAGCAAGGTGAAGTGTCTCAGGCCTGTAATCCTAACACTCTGGGAAGCTGAGACAGATGGATTGCCTGAGTTCAGGAGTTGGAGACCAACTTGAGCCAGAGCAAGACTCTGCATTCACTAAAAACAGAAAAGTAGGGTGGGGGCAGTGGCTCATGCCTGTAATCCTAACAGTCTGGGAGGCCGAGGCAGGTGGATTGCCTGAGCTTATGAGCTTGAGACCAGCCTGAGCCAGAGCAAGACCCCCATCTCTAAAAAAAAATAAAATAACCAGGCATTGTGGCAGGCACCTGTAGTCCCAGCTACTTGGGAGGCTGAGGCGAGAGAATCGCTTGAGCCCAAGTGTTGGAGGTTGCTGTGAGCTGTGACACTCTGGCACTCTACCGAGGGTGACAAAGTGAGACTCTATCTCAGAAAGAAAAAAATAGAAAAACTAGTTCAGCGTTAAGGCGTATGCAGTTACTGTGAGCTATGATGCCTCCCCCTGACTGGCAGCCATGGCACTCTACCCAGGGCAATGGAGTGAGACTTTGTCTCAAAAAAGCAAAAAAACATAGCATGTAGAGGTGGATTTTTGTTGGCAGTTGCCCATTTGGTGGTCATGTTCCTTCATACATTGTATGTTTCATTAGCATGTCAAGTCTTCACCCTTAGGCATGATTTTTAGCATTAAAGGTCTATGAGCGGTCAACTTCATCTTGGCAGTAACCAGTTTGTGCTGGCTTTGATTGGGGCCAGAGGATCCCTGCTCCAGTGGTTGCCATGTCCTATTAAAGAAGGCGGAACTGCCTTCTATTGAAGGTGGGTGTTAATCATTTTCAAAGCTTTTTTTTCAGTGTAGTAAGCAGACTTAAGCTTTGTCGCATGGCTCAGGCAAGTGGTCAAAGTCCACCTCCTATACTAGCTCAGCCTCATTACACACACAGCCAAAAAATGGAAACAACCCAGTGTCCATCAACTGCTGAACAGATAAATAAAAAGTCAATGGAATATCATTTGGCAATAAAAAGAAATGAAATGCCGACACATTCTGCAATATGAATGAACTTGAAAATTTATACTTAGTGAAAGGACCTAACAGAGAGCAGCAAAAACCAAAGTGCTTGGTTTCTCTCGCTCTTCACACACTGCTCAACCCAGAACGTCTGACCCCAGATGTGTGGGGAGGTTTTCCTGCACACCAAGCAGCCCTCCCGCTGACACAACCTGGCTGTACACGATTTAACTCAATTCTCACACTCTCTATCTAGAATTAGCATCCAATCCCACAGGTTAAAGGCTCAGTCCCACAAAACTATCCCCCTCCTTCAGATACCAATGGCAAGCCCTAATTGTGATCTGTGCTTCTGACATATCAGCTATAAATCAGAGTTCCCGTGACCCCCTTCCTTGGATTTGATTAATTTGCTTGAGTGGCTCACAGAAGTCAGGAAATACTTTGCTACATGTACCCATTTATTATGAAGGGTATTACAGATAAACAGAAAGGTGGAAAAGATATATACTTCGGGCAAGGTAAAAAAGGGGGCAGGCATGGAGCTTCCATACTTTCCTCTGCCACTGTCCAGGTACCTCCCCCTGACTGGCAGTTGGGAAGCCCTCCAAATCCAGTCCTCTGGGGGCATTTATATAGGCTTCAATACAAAGGCCAATTGATTACATCATTGGCTATTGATGATCAACATAACCTCAGCGCCTGGCCCCTCTCCAGAGGTTAGGGCTGAAAGTTCAATCTTACGCTGTGGTTAGAGGCAATCAGACCCCTGTCCTGATGCTACCCAGGAACCCCAGCCGCCAGTCATTTTATTAGCATACAAAAAACACTCCTGACTTCAAAGATTCCCAAGGTTTCAGGAGCTGAGTGATAGGAACCAGGGGCAGAGAACTGATGTATGTTTTTATTACATCACAGTATCACAGCCTACCCCTTGGTCTCTAGCCATGGGCACTTTACAGTAAAATGATATGCAACTTAGCAGATACTAGCACATTACTGAAATCTCCTTCAATGACTAATAAATTAGTCCAGTTCATCATTATATCTGATGAAAATAGCTCCCCAGGTGAGGTAACTCAAGTCACTGAATAGGCTTCCATTCAGTCTTGTCCAGTTTCAAAAGAAGGAATGGCGGCTCGGTGCCAGCCACATACACTGAGACTAGCAGGTTCAAACCTGGCCTGGGCCAGCTAAACAATGACAACTACAACAAAAAAATAGCTGGGCACTGTGGCTAGTGTCTGTAGTCCCAGCTACTTGGGAGGTTGAGGCAAGAGAAGTACTTAAGCCCAAGAGTTTAAGGTTGCTGTGAGCTCTGATGCCACTGCACTCTATCCAAGGGTGACAGAGTGAGACTCTCTCTTAAAAAGCAAAAAAAGCAGGAATGATCTTGGTAAATGTATATATAGCTTCATCCTTTCAGGCATTTGTTATAATTGAGCTAAAAGATAACAGTGTCCCTTCCTCAGAACTTCTTTCAAGAAATTATTATAATATTTGATTTCCCTAGCTACATAACCCATTTTTAAAATTATTTTTATGTTCAGCTATTATTCCTCATTCTCTTCATTTATACCCAAACTTTTCCACCTTTGGAAGTAGCATAGGTTTGGCCACTGTAATGGTCCAGATTACAGGGAGTGGCTGGGCACTGTGACTCACACCTGTAATCCCAGCACTCTGGGAGGCCAAGGCAGGTGGATTGCTTGAGCTCAGGAGTTCAAGACCAGCCTGAGCAAGAGTGAGATCCCTTTTCTACTAAAAATAGAAAAACTAAGGCAGCGCCTGTGGCTTATATATTCCGAGGGTGGCAGGTTCAAACCTGAGCAAGAGTGAGATCAACACTCTATTTTTTGCAACAAAAATAGCCAGGTGTTGTGGCAAGCACCTGTAGTCCCAGCTACTTGGGAGGCTGAGGCAAGAGAATTGCCTAAGCCCAAAAGCTGGAGGTTGCTGTGAGCTGTGATGCCATAGCACTCTACCACAGGTGATAAAGTGGGACTCTGTCTCTACAAAAAAAAAAAAGAAAAACTAGCCAGGCATTGTGGCAGGCACCTGTAGTCCGACCTACTCATTAGGCTGAGGCAAGTAGATCACCTGAACCCCAGAGTTTGCTGTGAGCTACAATGGTGCCATGACACTCTACCAGGGAGACAAAGTTAAGACTCTGTCTCAAAGATTAATAAATAAATAAAACAAGGGAAGAAAGAAAAAGGGCCAGATGCAGTGGGTCACACCTGTAATTCTAGCACTCTGGGAGACCGAGGCAGGTGGAGTGCCTGAACTCACAGGTTCGAGACCAGCCTGAGTAAGAGGGAGACCCTGTTTCTAAAAAGTAGCTAGGCATGGTGGCAGGTGCCTGTAATACCAGCTACTTGGGAGGCTGAGACAAGAGAATCACTTGAGCCCAAGAGTTTGAGGTTGCTGTGAGCTATGATGCCATGGTACTCTACTGAGGATGGCAAAGCAAGACTCTGTCTCAAAAAAAAAAAAAAAAATATATATATATATAGCAGGAAGCAATGCTAGTCTAGCAAGTCACCTTCAGGCCATTCCAATTCAGATAGGGTGAGGTTACACTGATGCAGAACTAGAGGGCTACTTTTATCACCAGGCAATATAGT